>PNEQ01100567.1:0-24253 GCA_003012365.1 Medauroidea extradentata | reverse complement strand
AGATTCACAGCAGAAAATCAGTAGACCTTCTTAATAAACCGTATAAAATCTATTTCATTCAAACGGAAGCTAGCTATTTTACACTGCACCAGTGCGTATCATTTTCGTGATTTACTGCGCCATATTTTGTTAGTGAAAATCAATAAAAGTGGCAATCTCATTTTTAAAGCTTCCCATATCCAATATATAAAAAAAGCTAAAAACGTTTTTATGTCTAAATTCACTTAAATCGTTTTAAAAATGTATTGGTGTCCATGTGTTGCCACTATAGTTCATTCGCCGAGATGTGAGAGTTGCAGTTTGTAAACAAGAGTCCGTGATACTAGTATAAGCGGTAAGGGGTGTACAAAGTACTAACCAGAGCGCGCTGTCTAAAATCAACAATTTGGCTGGTATACGATGAGTAGCTACTCTTCGCATTTACCACAAAGTGAAGTACCTAAAGCCCTTTTACGTCACTAATTTAAGTTTGATTGATTGGCGGTAGAGTAGGACTGGGATCGTGGTATGAAGGTAACCGTGTCACGCTAATACCACATTTTACCTTGACGAATCATACGTGCCGATAAGCTAAGTCAGCTTTCAGCTGATTACGCATATCTTGGTTGCTCCAGATCTAAAATGCAATTGTAATGTTTTTTGTTTCGTGACACGTGTTTTCTGTCGCACGCAGTCCATGCATCTCTTTTTCTGGCACACTTGATGGTTGTTGGCGACAGTAGAACAGGTTACTAAATGCGGAATGGTAGAACTGCCTGTTGGTAGTTGTAGTTGGTATTGCAGTGGTTGATGTTGGTCACGAAAATATTTCACTCTTAATTTCTGGTGATTGTTGTTGGTGTTTGTGTTGTAGTACAGTTCAGAAAATTGAACGGTTACGTAAACTAATAAAATGGCAGTATATGGATAATTTATGTTTAATGCTAATATAAGAACATAATTAAGTCTCATTTAGTTATGATTTCCTCAAACACAAAGCATGACTCTGAAATTAAATCCTAGGTAATGATGTTTGCCAACCTTATGTGCAAACATTTACATAGAATGATGCATTTGTTAAGCGTTTTCTTTTGCGCCGAATTAAATATACATCTCGGCGTCAAAGTTAGTTCTTCAGAAATAAATTACCGTAGGTAACGTTTTGCTGAGAACTTTGATTAAATTATAGTCTAAGATTTCTTTTATTTAATTTTTACAAACTGGCTTCGAGAAACCTTCAATTTTAAACTAATGCTTTGAAATGAAATCCTTTGATACAAAACGTTGTTTCACTCTGTGTTACTACTGGTTGATCAAATAAGTAATATAATTCAAGTCATTAAGTAAAGCGTTTATTTTCAATTTCTTCCTTATTGATAATGATATGACAGAAAACACGTGCTCACGAACGGTCAATCAGAGAATGTTGTTGAAATTTTAAAAGTTCTCACAAACGCCTTATCAATGCAGTTGCAGCAACCAATTTTGCTGTCGGAACACACAACTGCATACAGGTAACCACAGTGGCCACTGAAAGGTGCCATGTGCAGTTTAGTATTATATTGGCTTTCCATGCACCAATCTCCTTTAGGCCATGATCTGTCATTTGTAATGTTTTTATGATAATTGTTTTTTTAAATCGTAAACGAGAGCAGATATCGAAAAGTTGTTGCACAGTTTTGTTAAAAAAAAAAAAAAAAAAAAAACGGTGTATACTATATTAATTAATTTCAAGACAAAATACACAGCAGTTTAAGCTAATTATACAATTATGGATATTCCCGTTAACTAACTAGCCAGATCTATACATTTTGTTTAGATAAATTAGACTACATAGTAAAAATATTTTTTAACCGAACTGTGCAACAGTTTTTTGACATCTTCTCTTGTTTAGGAATAACATAATAATTATAGTGAAAGCAGTAGAAACGATGGATCATGGCCTTAAGGCTTAACAGATAACTCTCAAAAGTTTTATAAGCGGGAGGTCATAGTGTAAACGATAGATAAGTCGGGGTAACAACATTCTTGCTCCTTCACACCAAGCTGTTTGGCTTGCTCAGTGCTTATATACAGAAGTAGCGGAGGTACCTCAAGGACCTCATACTGCATCTAGTGACACTCTTACGTAGGTATACATGAGCAGGTCTTTACGTCATATTTGACTGCGAGGACAAGTCTTGTTGACTCTTCATTACAGAGCGTCCAAATTCCTGCCCCGCCCTCTCCTATACTGTCCACAGTTAAGTCTGTCGCTGTCTTCACAGAACCGTGTTCTGCCTTGCAGACAGAGGTTGTGGCAGCTATACAGATAACGCTGTACGAGTAACATTACATAATATTTAGGCTCGCAGAGGATGGAAATACATTTAACATCGACATTCAAAATGTGCCTCTTAAAAACAAAAAACCAGAAATCGATTAAAAATTACTGTTTAGCTTTAATTTCAAGGACGATATCCTTTGCAGTTGAGATATAATCGCAACTAGTTTTCACAAGGTTTCAACTACCTACGTATTTCTTGCAAGTGTCCGGGCATCCGGCATTTGTTTTAACAAACTTTATTTTATAATAATTGTATGTAATGGGAACCAGCGTTTAGAAAGTAGATTATTAGTATATTTCAGTTTTCGCCATTCGATCCCTTAATTAGATTATTGTGTGAGGGATACAAGTTTTATTGTAATTAGTACGGAATTTACACTTAGGACAAACATAACAAAAATAAATCATACTCATTAACAGTATACGGTACATAATTCACATAATACTAATGTGCATAACATTGTACAACTGGCTCAAGAATACAATACGAAATGGAACTAAAATAAATAGTACATGTAACGCTATAATAATTGCAGCTTGTTAGTAGAACTAATTAATGCAATTTGAAGTTAAGTATTGCGCTACACTTGTTGTTACAATTCACTAACAAATTGCAATTGCCACTGTAAATGAAGACAGGCATTTATGGAACTTATACTATTCTATAAATAAATGAATTATATATATTACATTTATTTATTAAGGCGAACACTGTAACTAGATAAAAAATAATGTAAATGCATATACACAACTTGGCAAGTCTGCACTGCTTATTAAAATGTACTCATTCACTTGAGTATCAAAGTATTTTTTAAAAGTTCTTTTTAAAATTTTGCTGTATTTTCTACCAGTCTGATAAAGGTAGTTTGTTATACAGAATGAGTCAGGAGGAAAGGTACAGGCTTTGAGGGGTGATAGTACTAATGATGCTGAACAAATTGTTTCTAATGAACATATGCCCATTTCTTAACTGTTTCAGAGAAACCGAATAAAAACAACAAGGAACAGGAAATGTGTAGGTGACGGTAAATCACGATAGTGTTACCGTATGTTTTGTTTAATTTTGTAAATTTCCTCACAAAACATGTTCAAACACTTCACCACTAACTTCAATGCATTTTGCTGCTCTGATAGACAGCTGCTGTGTTGCTGATCTGAGCTCATTAGTACTTGCTTTACTTGAGCACAAGATGGTAAATACGAGTGAGAAGTTCCTCTCTTGTGTCCACCCTGCGCGTGTAGACTTCGCTTTTAAGCCCACCCCACACACAGTAATCCAATGGGGTAAGATCAGGTAACCTCGATGGCCAAGCAATGACTCCATGGCGACAGATCCAACGCCCAAGATATGTTTCGTTGAGGTACTGTGTCACTGGCCGTACAGAATGTGCAAGAGCTCCGTCTTTCTGAAAGTACATTCGAGCCCTTCTTGCCAAAGGGATATCCTCAAAGTATTCTGGTAACACGTTTTGAAGAAAATCAAGATACCGTACTCCATTAAGACGATTATCTTAAACTACTGGACCGATGAGTTGGTTATCAATAATACCGCGCCACACGTTAACTGAGAAACGTCGTTGAAAATTCCTTTTTACAGTAGGGTGTAGATTTTTGTCTGCCCATACGTTATGAGAGTCACGCATGTTCCGTTGCGGGTACATGTTGACTCATCAGTGAACAGAATATGTGGAATTAATCGATCATTAGCAATGATCCACTGACAGAATTCTTTCTGGTGGACATCTAATGCAGATTCTGCCGATGATATGGATACAGACCCTGTTCGCGTACTGTGCGTATCGCTCTTGTTTGTGGAATATGAAGTTGAGCAGCAATTCGTCTCGAGCTAGTTGTTGGGCCGCGTTCTAGTACTTGAAGAATGTTCTCAACTTCATTAAGAGCTTGTTGTACGGGACGTTCGGATACAACAGTTACGCTGGAAAGTGTACCACGGTTACACAATCCTGCAAACACCCCGCTAAACACTCTGCTATCTGGAACTCTGCGATTAGGAAATCGTCGTTCGTACTCACGAACAGCGTCTCTGGAATTCCCATCGGAGAAACCGTAGACAAACATCATGTCAGCATACTCTGCATGTGTGAAGACCTTTGGCACTTTCGACTACACTGAACTGTATTCACTGCACACGTAACAACACTGTAGTTCCCAATACTAGGGCAAGCACTGTATGACACAGGCGCAGATCCAGGGGGGGGGGGGGGGCCATGGCGGCATGCCCCCCCCCCTCTGAGCTCTGACACGATAGTACAAAAATCATGATAATTTGATTTAATTGATTAATTAAACTAACGCAGCACACTAGCCCGATCTAACCTGGTTGCGCTGAGGACAGTAAATTGGTAACAATATGTAGGACAAGAAAAAAAAAAAGAACAAAAAACACCAGAAATAAATTTTGGAGTGGATTATAGTTGTATACAGAATAGGAGTAAAATTGAAGAATAATGTAGCAAATAACAAAACATATACCATAAAATGGTGTAGGCCTATAGGCCCAAAAAAATAATTTAGGCGTTGCTTAATATTTGGTTTTACCTTCCGGATTTGTAACATATGTACTTAAAATATACGTAGGCCAAGTTTTGTTGCAGTTTAAATTTTCTATTTCAAGTTTACTATTTTAAACTACCTATTTTGTTTATTTAGCGGTCCCCAATAACGTTTAAAAGCCAGCAGTAATTTAAAACTATTATTTTTTTAAAATAAATAGTTCTAGGTGTATTTTAGTTTCTAATGTAAGTGTTACGTTAGCATGCTGTTTGTTTTAGTTGACATGTTACCTGAAGTTTGATGACATGTTGAAGTGTACTTTTATACACTGTCGCATTTGAATGTAATTTATTGGAAATTTTTATTATTATTATATTCGTGTCATTTCAGAGTTGTGCGAAAGTAGTTTGTAATGGAATTTTAACATTTTTTGCAGGTAAGCTGTGATGTGACATTGCATTTCAGTTTCGAAATGTATTTTGAACGTTGTTTCATCTGACAGGTATGTGTATTTGTAATTGACTCAGTAACTGTTTATCTGTTTTAAGTGTATGGTCGTCCCTGTTAGCATTATCTTTACACCGTGAAGAGTTTACTGGTGCAAAAACATCAGAAAACAGTGTTACACATTGCGTAGGCCTACACCCAAAAGAGAAACCTCCATTTTGAATTGTCGTTGGCATTGTAATTTACAATCAAGTAGTTAAGTAATTAATTCCGTTTTAGTTGAAACAATCTCAGTGAGAATGGGTTACACAAAATTACAAAATTTTGATTTGCTCTAAGAGGTATTACGAAGTACCATTGAAAGGGTAGAATCTATCTGTATTTTTGAGGTAATTCAGCAGTTAGCCGAATAAGACGTATTAAGCATTAACAAGACTACCAAAATATATATTCAGACTACAGTCGAAACTCTGGCTCTGACGAGAACATGGATAGCGATTTACATTATAATTAAATTAATTAAATTAAGTACAGCTCAGTTCCAGTGGACTTTGTTGTTCATTTCGGTGCGGTTCACATTGATATACATTAATTTAGGCTGTTTTTTCAATACCCTGTAAACTATTAACAATTGTTTTAATGGCCAAAAACTCTCGAAAATAAATACTTATTTTTCCAGAATTTCTATTCCTGCATAATCATTTTCCTCTCCTCGATGCAGAAAATGATTTCTGTTTGAAAGCGATATAATTAAAAATATCTGAGCAACGCCGAATGTAATTCATGTAAATCCTTGGTCACTGCAGGGTTGTGAGGTAGGCTGCGCCTTGAGGCACAATGCACATACAATATATAGTACATTATTGGCGTTTCGTGACGACAGTGCAATTAGACCTATCAAATGCTGTCTTTCGCATGTCAAAATAGACATATAAAGCTACAAATATGGAAACAGCTGAGCGTGACTTACAGTTATATGACAGACTACATAAAGGATTTTTTTTTGTATGATTACTGCTGAAAGTGGTTTATGTAATTTGTAATACGAGATAAACTTTCAGGTTAATGAGGATCCTCTCTCACGGTCGTGTATAAAGACGGCGGTAAAAACATGTGGATGGAAAGAGATGAATAGTACAGGAGTTACATTAAGTACCTAGAAGTCATGTTGTTATAATGTACACTGCGGAACATTCAACAGAGCAGCCTTTGTTTCTGACTACTTCAGATATATTTCCCTCGGACGAAATGCTTTGATGCTGGGGGTATTCGTGTGGTGGTTTGGTACATAGACATAAAAAAAAATACGAAGGATAATTTGGTTTTTTATAGTTTTCTCATTTCTAAGTTCATGCTTCCTCTCTTCTACCTTTTTTTTTCTCTCTGCTCAGTAAGTTACTTTAAAATAATACCAATTTTAATGTTTGCTATTGATTCCTAGCAGGTATTTATATTGACTATACTTATGTAGGTCTAGTGTGTTTTTCACTACATTGTCAATATCCTCAATATCGTGTTCATGGTTGTTATTGGCATGATGCTCATCAGGTCACAATATTGTCACCTTTAAGATCTGCAGATGTCGCTGTGTGTGACGTTACATATTGAGTCTGTGAGACATAACCGCTGTTTTGAAAATTTATACTTTTTTCTGTTCTCCATGTGCGTGAGCAGAATTTTCGAACCTTCACTACTCCATTAGATTCTTGACTTTGTTAAACATTTTCGTTGCCGATGTTGCGCATCACGATTGTAGTACCTTAATTTTGTCCATTTTGCTCTGGATGTTCCCCCTGAAACATTAAAATAGTCCCGACGTGCTGTTATAATTATTGAAATCCCAAATCTGACATTGCGATATTACACTCGCTAGGTAAACTATATCTCTGTACCTATTATCAATACACAATTAACGTGTAGTTGTAAGTTTGCCATTGCTTACAGATGCTTCATTTGCATTTTTCATAGTCATATTTTTATTTTTGCGCCAGATATTATTTTTTATTTTAGACAATAAAAATACATTGTGACTAAATTTTTCTCTTATGAAATGTTTTTATCTCTAATAGTTTTTGCGTAATTGCTCGTAAATGTCCAAATTTTTCATGTTCAGTTGTAAGTACGACACAAATCAACCGACATCCCAAAGTGAAAAAATTCACAGTGACTAACGGTGTTGTAGGTTACAAGCTCTCTTATATAAAAACATAAAATATTTTTGTGTTTAGAAAAATAATTGGATTCTTTTAGTTCTGTCTTGAAATGTCAGCATTTATTTAAATATAAAATATTTTATTTTTTGTTTTTAAATAGGAGAACATGTAGCGTGAAACATCGATATTTACTGTGAATTTTTTCGTTTTATGTCCGTTGGTTTTAGTGTCGTACTGAATCCGTAACGTGCAAAATTTGACATTCACATTTACGAACAATTACGCAAAAACTACGATTGATAAAAAAATGTCAAATGTGCAAATTTTAGTTAACAATTTATGTTAAAAATAAGGGGAAATATGTAGTACAAATATGATTATGAACGTTGCTGTAGACCATGGCCATAAGGGGCCTCTCTAGATAGGCTGCTTTTGTGTGTGTAAGGCAGGAGTGGTAAGGTTGCCGTTGACCAACGTAATATGTACTACATTATCGCCTCTCCGCGCAAACCACCCAACTGGCGTGCAGTGCTTTACTATTATCCCTTTTCCTATGGGACTTTAAACGGTGACCACATTATTTTATTTGTGGGCAGCATAGTTCAAAGTCTAACGCTTCTTCCTACAGCTGTGCTTTTCAAATCTGGCTGCTATTTTTCCAGATATGTTAGTCTGGAATAGCCGTTTTTGGCCATTTTGAGGGGCCCGGAAATAATATTTCTAATAAACGTGCCGAATTTTCAGAACTGTAGCAACATAGTTTGAAGTGTGTGTTCTTTTCGTAGATATACGAATATAATGCGCGTTAAATATTTCCTTCAAAAAAGGAATAGTCGTAACTCGCTGTACCGCATTTAAAGCAGAGGTAGGGAGGCCCCTTAAGCTTAGTTATCGTGTAATTGTGATGACATGTAGAATTTAAAATCTCATTGACTTTCACTGTTCCAATAATGTTATTCTCGTATTGTTCACAACCAGCAGCACACTGCTCCGCATGTGCCGTAGTAAACTGTTTCTCTTACACCACGCGACGCAGGTGGAAGCAGGCTGTTCTGCGCTACCCTGCCCTGTACCGCCTGCGTCTCAGTGTACTCCCGGTCTTATTCTCACACTCGCCACGCCTCCTAGCTTCACCTTTCTGCTCCCGACTGCACCGCCATTTGTTTTACTTTACTTTCATATACTTAACATTACATACTTATTTACAACACGTACTTATAATTTACTTCTCACAAAAATTCCAATTAAAACACTTTACGTTAATTAATACTCACCTCACATTGTGTGGCAAGCTTGGCCCCTGATTGGCCATTTCTCCCCCCTTTGTGTGGCCCACTTACGCCATGTGAGGTCCACGGCTCGCCAATTTTATGGAAGAAATGCCGATGATGGAATAATCATGCAGCTTTGTTGCTTATAACTCGTTTAAACTTTTTTTACGCTTTTAAAAGTTTTTTTTTTTCAAGCATCTCTATGGAAGCGGAGTGATCAGCAAGTTTACGGCGCACACCGCGCAGTCTTGTATTTTTTACAGCCTATTGTCAACATAGACGTTTCTCACGTAACCGTGGAAATAGGAAAATTCGAAGCTTCCTCTTGCTGTCTGTGATATTTTCGTTCCTGTAGTAGCTGCAAAGTCGGTGGAGTACACGCAGTTTGTCGAGAAATGGCCTTAAGGGAAAACATTGTACAATGGCATCTTTACGTGCACAATGTGGCAACATAGTATGCACTGAGTGTGGGTGATTCGGAATAAAGTGATCACTCAACAAATCTCTGATTAATTTCTATTTTCTGCCAGTTTATATCTTTCCGCCGAATGTAAATATAAATATTGCCACTTTCTTTTATTCGCATAGGGTCGTGCAATGTTTACATGAACAGTATACTGCTCCGATAAATTTTATGTACAATATCTACTCATTAAATGCACGGGGGCTGAATATAAGATATAATCAAAATTAATCATAGCTATAAATACCTGCGAGTTAACGTCGTATAAGACTGGTTTCTGTCTATCGACTAATTTATACAACACGCACTATTGCAGTTACGAATCTCGTAAATGCGGGTATAGTTTATTTGAATTTGTAACCCAAAACCGCCACTAAAAACACACACAACACACACAATTCAAGAATTCAAGTTTCGTTCAGTTCTACTGTCACGAACAACGGCGATGCTCTCAACACAAACAATAAATAACATATTTTCTCAATGCATGAAATAAAAAGTACAGTATGTTGTTTCTAGGCTGGCAAACTATCAATTGCTTCACATCATTTGGCAATGATATTCATTGTAATTTCCAATACTTTCAAATGTGTTTATACGCACAACAGACAAACACACACAAATGATGCAACTTGGCGAAGCGGCTTAAACCTAACTAAGATGCCACCTGTCGGTGGAATTTTGAACTGTCTGAAGCGCGGAACAAGCGGTAATGTGCAACTTGATCTGAGGCCGTTGGTAGAGTCACGTTGTATTGGCGCCAATAGGAAAATACACGGAACTACTTACGATGAATCGTTACCAACCATACAAGCTGTAAAGTAACTCTTGTTAATGATGACTTACATGCAGTAACGGCTAGTGATTTTTTTTCAAAGGCAGATATTTTACTTATATTACTGCTGCTG
Organism: Medauroidea extradentata; assembly: GCA_003012365.1. Classification (NCBI taxonomy): domain Eukaryota; kingdom Metazoa; phylum Arthropoda; class Insecta; order Phasmatodea; family Phasmatidae; genus Medauroidea; species Medauroidea extradentata. The sequence goes on along the minus strand of PNEQ01100567.1, from coordinate 14,192 downwards.
TTCTGACCACCATATTACGGCCGCAGGTTCAAATCATGAACAGTCCAAACATGATTATATGTTTACTTGACGTAACATACATAAAATAATATCTGGATGTGGAGCGCAAGACGGGAATTATCTGTGCTGTGTTGCCACACTGCGCATGTAAAACGTCATCGTACAACACTTTAACACTACCGTTTTCGTCTCCAATTTAGTCCAGGATTCGAGGTTAGGTGAGTGTTTCATAACGAGGTCTTAAAAGCCGATGATTGTGAAGTGAGGTAATTCCGAGTCGGGATTTCGAACCCAGGATCTTTCGCACCGTAGACCGGCACCTAACCGTATACACTAAACAGGTCGGCCCAAGGATTCAAATGGTGTGCCGTTTCTCAACATCCTGTAGATTTGTTCAGGTGGGTTGTACCTTTTACAACCTCTACAGCCAGAGGTGTAGTCGGGTGTAGTGGGTGTAGATGACCTGAGACCACAGGTGTAAGAAGTGCAGAAAGTCCGCCTGAACGCTTTGATGTAGTTGAGTGTGAATTGTTCTGTTTATTTTATGTTAGTGGCATGAAGGTAAATGACAAACGTTAATATTTCAAGCTATTTGAATGCAGGCAAAGGTGGATGCAGAGAACCTCCTGTTCTAACACATATTTTAGCAAATTTGCACAGTATTTTGCGTGAAATACGACTTTGAATAAAATTAAGTTTTGGTACTATAACCTTAATGCAGGCGTCCATTCTTAAATTCATGGATATAAGTTTTACGAGTTGATATCATGATTATAAAAAGTAATATGTGACATAACCAACAAAGCATGACTAAAAATATCAACACACACATCAATTTTTTGACACACGTCCCGGATGAATTTGAATACAATTTTTACCATATGTCAGAAGTTCTCCTTTATGATTCTAAACTGGAAAGGCCAACATCTTAAATTACTCAGGCACTTGAAACACGTTTCGAAAACGGTGCCAAATTCTGTTTTACAACTTCTACACCCAAACCACTCCACCTCGCAATGGTGGTGTAAAGGTCATAGCACCCGGGTGTGAAAGTTGCTGTTAACCTGCCACCTGAACGCTTTGGTTGTAACAACCAGAACCTCACTTCCGGTAAGGAAAATGCAATGTTGTAGTTTGGGTGTAGAGTCTAGATGTTGTAAAAGTAGCGGCTAGGTGTAAACAACCTAAACAAAGCTAGCATGTGTGCATGTGTACGTGTGTGTACACACACACGCACGTACACACACACTTTATTAGACGAAAGTGTTGCCAGCGGCAAGTACGCTAGGTTGATGTTACAAACATGTACTGGTAGTTAAAAGTGGAATATCGTGTCACAGGGGCAGTAGCAATCAAGTATTCAGACCACTCGCCTCCCGTCAAGGTCATCCGGGTTCCATCCCCACCCGGACGATGTCTCGCTGGGCGGCGAGTTTTCTCGGGGATGTCCCGTTTCCCCCAGCGTTTCTCCATTGTAGGGCCTTATATCATGTCATCGTCTGGAGCAAGTAGACGCTAACGGGCGCCCAGTCATAACATCTGCTGTTCGGGGTGTGATACCCTGGCCCTCGGGTACCCTCCACATAACGATGTTTATTAATATTTTTATCGTGCCGCAGGGTTGGATCAGTATGTATTTTTGTTACAAATTTACGTTTTGTATTCATTTATGTACACATTATAGTACCGAACATAATATTGTATGATGTTCTAAAACCCCTTTCTTTCCTCCACCATATCTCAAAACCTATTTTCATAAGTAGTATGGTCAGAGATATTTTAGAAGGGGCTAATAATTCTATAGGGTATTCTAAGCCAACTAAACTCCCCGTTATTGCTCCCATGTTTAGACGTTTGGCCACAAGGATAGGATAACAGCTTGAACATAACGTTAGTTAATATTATTTCATTTATTTGGCTTGCATCAGATTGCACAGTTTGAACTAAAAAAACCGAATGTTCTGCAATGCTAAATTTGTCCAATCATGTAAGTCGTAGGACGCTACACTAATTTGGAGACTACGCTTGCGAAAAACTCTCGTAATTTTCCACTATCTGTAACCCTTTTTAGTGCCGTGGTGGAAATTTGTTACGCATATATCATGGTGGGGTCATATATTACCTCTTTAATTAACACATTATAAAAAGTTTATGTAATCAAGAATTTGAAACATAGTTTTTTTTTCATTCCGTATACCAATATTTGACAAATTAGTGAAAATTACATTTTTTAAAACAAAAATGGCCCCGACTTGACATATAAGAATTCTAATAATTATGAGATCTGTGTCGCATTGATTTCCCCTCTAGCGAGATGGCGCAGCGATAACACGTTGTCTCGCATTCGGAAGGATCCGGGTTTTATTTCCAACTCCGGCCAGCTTGTTTTCGGTTTTCCATGGTTTCCCAGATCTATCCAGGCGAATGCTGGGGTGATTTCTTAACATAGGCTTTGGCCGACTCCTCTCCTGGTTCCTGTCATTGCACCAAATTGTGTGTTCCCGTCTCTAATGACCTCGCTGTCGACGAGATGTAGAGCTCCGTTACCTTACCTTGACTCCCCCCCCCCCCCGTCCTGTAGACGACGATGGTGGGCGCGGTCTAGGGTGCGGGCTTTGTGCTGATAACACTTGTTCGAGGAGCAGACAGGGAGGTCACACACTGATATAAATGCTCTCTGACTTTAAGTACATGTGCGGCTGTCATAACAGAGACAAGGAGTCTTCCAAGAACCCACCTGACTTGTCTCTTTTCTAAAACTACGGAGAAATTGTTGCCAAGTTACACACGAGACTTTGCACAACTGTTGCAGGCCAGTTCAGGTCTTGGTCCGAACTGTACTTGCATATAGTCAGGAGAAAATTTTGTGCTTTTAACTGGCCTAGATTCGACTACTGCCACTACTTTAGAATGCTCCTTGCTGAGCATTTCTATTTTTTAAGATCTTGTAATTGTACTATATACATACCTACATATTTTCATATTTCATCGGAGTATTTTTCGAGTTCAAAAATTCCAATTCGAATTCTTTAGACTAGGTATGTTCGTATATGTATGTTTAACGCATGATGTTCATGAACATAATTTAAGAAACAAAAAGTTTTTAGTGTAGTTTAGGACTATGTGTGTTTAGGCATGTACGTTAAACGTGTCATTTAATTTATTTTATAAAGTGTTGTTTTCTACAAAACGTAAATTGAAATATATTTTATAGATTTTTTTAGTGTCTTGACATTGTCTTCTAATAATAGTAATAATAATTATAATAGCAACTTTTTTGTAAACTGTTAACCTTACTCAGTAATAAGTCAGAATAGTTTTAGAAGGCGTACTTTTTGAGCTACAAAGTGAAAAGTTCGAACCGCAGAGACCTACGACACAATGCCATATCGTGATTCACTGAAATGAACGAATGAGTAATTTTGGCGAGAGTTCAACACCGATATACCGTGCTGAACACTTAACTTAAAATATAAATTCTAATAATAAAAATGAGACATAATATTTCGTCCAACCATTCATACAATTCATTGCAGATTTGAATAGTTGTAGAGCTAAATACTCACGAGTCAAACTGAACAAAAATTGAGTGTTCTCACCACCAGCATAAGTGTTTTAATGCAGAAATTATTACGAACATTTAGGAATACGTTTTTCTTTTGTGTGGCTTACGGAGTTATTATTTGCTTGGTATAGTAAAGCGTAGTATGTAATAAAGAGTCTTTTTTTTTTTAAGATTAAGGAACTTCACATTTGCCTTTCGTTGAGAATAGTGTCATGTTAGGACAAGTGGCTACGTACTATCTTCAAACAAATGAGATGGTAGAAAATGTGCTGTCCATACTTTCATGTTAGCTACTGGATTGAAATCTAGGCCAAACTTATGAATCTTTGCGTTGGACATGTATCATCGCTACGTTTTTTGTTAATCATTTCAATATCCTTTTGTGCGTAGTGCAAACTTAGACGCACCAACTTGGTAGTTTGAAGGTTGCACTTCTAATTAAAGGAGCTGTTACTTTGTTAACGGTTGATCCCATTTGAGGCTGGCAAGAGAAAAAAGTGGACTGTGTTTAAGACTTGTGAGTGCGGACAGAAATGAGTTCGATTTGGCCTAGCAAGTATGGTAGCCTATTACTATAGTGGTTAACGAGCGAGTTCACTGAAAATAATAATTGTTTTGATAATTTTATATTGTATTCGATTCGGTTTGTGTTAGACAAATACTGTCCCGACCCTCACTTTGTGTAATGTTTAGGACTGTATTAATAATTTTATCTGCTACCATAAATATTATATATAAGCTGGAATACGTACTAGAAAAGAAGGCAGACACTAATGCCGATACCTTTTACAGCTCACATAGAGCAAACAGTGATCAATATAAGGCTGAGTGAATAGCAAAATGTATTATTATTTAAAATATTATGCAATTGGACAAAATAAACTGAAAATTAGTAACCAATACAATTACAAAGTGCATATAGCATAGTTAGCATTTAAAATAATCAACAGGGCCAAGTTACCCTTCGTTTTAATAAGATATTCCCTGGAGTGTACCCCTGACAGTCTAATTAAATTGATACGAAAACATAATGTAAGGTATATAACCGACAAATGAAATTAATTAATGTGCATCGTGATTAAATAGTTCATCAAAATAATAGGTAACGAAATATTGCTCGTATGTGATGATATAACGTGATACACTGCATTATTAAAAGTTTATGTAGTGACGAAGAACTTAGCTGAAAGTAGCAACGAGTAGATATACCGGGAAAGGACTTGTTGAAACAATACGCGATGGCCACAGTGGAAGAACGTATGTTTTCCAGGAAATATCCTCCAAATGCTGGTGAACCGATAGTAGAAGTGAGCTCCAGTATAAGTATATTTTGCAAATTAGTTTCAGTTGAACTCGGATATGTTAAAACTTGAAACTAGAATTATCTCAATCGTTGAAACTTGAAATCTTGAATATTGAATAGTTAGGCAATTGAATAGCTGAACAGTTAAAAGGTTAAACAGTTGAATTATCGAACTGTGGGGACAGTTGTAAATTGAACCCTCCGTTGAAACAGATAAAAGGAAAGAGGAGAATCAATTAACACACGTAGCTAACAAACAAAGGGCGTAATACGCTGACACAGTAGGGGGACTTACCTCGGAGGGTAGACCAGTTGAGTTTCTTGAAGTTCATTGAAAAGTTAAAGAAGATAAACAGATTTTTAAAAGTAAATCACTTCTGCACTTAAAACAACATACTAACACTATATGACAAAAATAAGAAAATTTCACTGATGGATATATATATATATAAATATAATAAATATATATGTATATATAAATATATAATAAATATATATGTATATAAATATATATATACTTAAATAAATAAATAAGTAAATAGTTTCATTTGCTATTTTCTGAATATTTCGAAACAATCTCTCGGCTAGTTGGCGAGCTATTTCATCCTTTCCTTAGCTATTTTCTTATCCCGTTAGGTTTTTACATAGGTAGTAAGGCTCGTATTATGGAAATTTTTGACCCATAAACCAGCATGCAGCAAATAATGCAGCAGAAGTGTAGCGACTGTAAGAATTCTTAAAAGAAAAACATAAACTAAAAACTTTGTTCCGAACCCATACATATAGTGAATTAGAATCTTTTTATTTTTTCCTTTCTTTTTTTTTTTTGTGCCAGTTGTTTTGCACCCTTAATGATTCGTTTCTCTTCCTTGGTTGTTTCGAAGTTTGTCTATTGCCACAGTTAGGAGCCATCGAACACAATATACAATAGTGATTGAAAATAATAAATAATAAAATACAATCTATTTCAATATAGCCCTCTATATAGTCATTTATGTATCCATGTCTGATCAAACTGTGCTCTTTCTTACTATTAGTTCGCCTCAAACGTAAAGTACGTGCGTACCTCTGCGAACGTTAGTTGCCGCCCCGGCAAAGGCTCATAAGAAGACAAGGCTACAAGGAGGTGTGGTAAGACCTAACTCCCTTCCCCTTCTCCCTTTTTTCTAGGAGCTTCTTCAGTTACGAAAACATTGTTTCTGTTGCAAACTAATTTTTTTGCAAATTTAAAACCAGTTTAGGTACTATGTCATACACTCTTCAAATGTATAAGGCATACTACGTATTTGCGGCAAGTCTAGTCGTGAAACACAATTTCATTCCCTGAGCTTAATTGAAGAAAAAAAACCCTTTGTGAAATAATTTAGAAAATAATTTAGGCTGTAGAGACACGTTGCGACTGCTAACGAGGTAAATCCTGCAACTGAAAAGGGAGTCAGGTTACTGTAAACTGCCTGGAGGGAGCTGGCAACTGCGGATGATTGACAGTCTCTAGTCGTGTGGCGTTTGTACACTACCAACCGAGAAAACAAGTTTTGATGAGGTTGCTTTCATTAGTGTAAACTTACAAAAATAATGTTTTTGCATAAAGTAACAAATATGTCTTAACGAATCTGTTTGGTTGTATTTAACATTCAAGCCACTTAATGAAGACTTTCTTGGGTCTGCGTACAAAATTATGACGTTAACTATTCAAATTGGTATAAATGTTGCACTTATTTAAGCCGTGGTTACGAAATCTATATAAAAGCAACGAAAATATGATTTTGTTATTGAATAGTGTGCCTACTAAATATTTAGGAACTGGAAACAATTTGTCTGTAAAGTTACAAAAAAAAAAAATGCTTAATGTTCTTCCAAGTCAATAAAATTACGAAACTGATGCTGCATTTCTAAGTTATTAACTTTAAAATACATAATTATATCATCCTAAAATTCATCTACTAGATAATTAAATAAAAATTGTACAATTTTACACTCCGAATGCCCTTAATGCGAGGAAAGGGTGCATTTTTATTACACTTTTGTGCAATGCAGTTTGCTGCTAACATAAAACAAATTTTCCTGTGTTATTTTTCAAAACTATGGTCAAAACTCGGGCAACGGAAACATTTACTACGAAGTAAAATGCAATTATATATAATATATATATATTATATATATATATATCCCGATGCTAACTATGAAAGCCCGTTTCGAATAATAATATGAGAATTTTCTTTTTTAAGTAGAATAACTGTGTATAATAATGTGTTTTTGTTATTCCGAAATATATTATTATTCATATGGCTCTCCAGGGAAGTTCATCAATGCGTGTGTTGAGAATAGTGACTTGAAATTGTACACACTTTGAGTTTGCGTTGGTTGACAGTAAAATGGTGATTGTTTTGACTGTCCTATGGGCCTATTTTATAACTTCACGGCAAAGGTAGTCTGACGTCTGAAAGCGACAGCGTTTCAGATTGTCACTCGTGACTATCTTTACATCGTTTTCTAAATGCGTGACAACGCTGTAGGCTGTCCTCTGAAAATCTTCATACATCTTATTCAATTACGTGTTCACAGTTCTCACTGCATGTTCTTCAATTACTTATTGCTTAAATTTTGTTTGTAATGCTATTTATTTTTTTTTTTATCTTTTTTGTAATTGTGATTCAAAGTTATAACATCAGCTTCATTAATCTGTAATGCACTCGCCTATAATAGAAAATTAGTGAACTGCACTCATTGTAGATAGCAGCACCGGCACTGCATTAGCGTACCTATGACCACGAGGTGGCATCATACATCATAATTTATTCTGTTTGTCGTTTGCTTCGGCAGTAGAAGTTAACATACACAGATCTATAATTTATGGAACTTATAGCATATTTACGGGAATATGAAATAATATATTTCTGTCTCCTTTCCAGTCGCATTTAAATAGTATTTGTTCTCCAACATGATGATTGTAGAACGTCGATCGATTAAAACTGATCTGTATATAGTTACGAGACTTTTAAAAAAGACGGTTACGGCGTAATTTCTAGTTACAGAGTACGAGTTCTCGTCGTTAAGATAATTATCCTGTAACCGAATTTGTTTAAAGATTGTAAAAGATACTTAGAAAGTTACGTGATGGACCCCGTGAATAGTGTGTGTGTTTGGAACATGAAGTTTTGGACTGTTTTATATGGAAGTGGTCCGCATAATAATAGCCAATAAAACTGCAGTATTGTGGCCGCCACTGCGCCTGTGAAACTGCCGTGGTTTCCCAAGTCGTCGTAAAGAGAGCACAGCTGTGTCAGGCTTGCGTGAGCGTGTAATTAGCGCAGAGTTATTAAAGAGGAGGAGGAGGAAATTAAAATATGCAGATGGTGTGCCATGAACGTAAGATAAAGGCGTGTCGGTTTTTCTGACTTTCCCGGCTTACACGGGTCTACATAACGGGTGTATACAGGCTGCAAATAAACATGGGTGCTACCACGCGCTCTTCAAATGCATTGCAGTGTGTTGGTAAGTACTTATTTAACGTATACCCATTGTACCAGTGTATGGAAACACACTTCGAACAAGGCTGAAATGTCATTGTCCATGCTAATTAAAAACACTGATCCTAAGCTCTTCAACATAGCTATAAAAACGGCATTTTCAGGCTTACGTACTTCAAAAACGTGCACAGAACTTTTATACAAACGTTCTACAGATGATTTGGGATAAAGTGAGCACTACAGATTTAACCTTTGAAAAAAATTACTAGCCATTACTGCATATAAGTCAACATTAGCAAAGAGTTACATTATTGCTTGTATAGTTGGTAACGAATCATCGTATGTAGTTCCGTGTATATTTCTATTTGAATACAACATTAGTGAAAGAACGTCAGATGAAATAGACCTCTCTGTATTTAATACACTATTAAATATTTGTTTATGATGCTATTGACATTTCGACTGACTGCATAATTGGACTTAACTAGCGCCAGCACAATGTGACGCCACCGGGCCGTTGCACATGGCCGCTTGCTCCGCGCCTCAGACAGTTCAGAATTCTACCGACAGGTGGCATCAGAGTTAGGTTTTCGCCACTTCGCTTGCTTGAAAGCGAGTTGAACCAGAACGTCTGTTTTGTTTCACACATGAGAAAATACGTTATTTAATGTTTCTGTTAACTTCGTCGTCGTTGTTCACGGCAGTAGAGCTGAAAGAATCTTGAATTCTTGTATTGCGTGTGTCATGTATGTTTTTAGTGGCGGTTTTGAGTTGCAAATTCAAATATACTTATGCCCGTGTTTACGATATCCGCAACGGTAATAGTGCGTGTTGTGTCAATTAAGAGTCGTTTGACAAACCAGTATTATAAGACGTTAACGCGCAGGTATTTATAACTAAGATTACTGTTGATTATAGCATATATTCAGCTCTTGTGCATTTAATGAGTAGATATTGTAGATAACATTTATCGGAGCAGTTTAATGCAGTAGTAAACATTGTACAAGCATATGCAAATAAAAGCATTTTGCAATATTTATGTTTACATTCAGCTGAAAGATATAAACTGGCAGAAAATATAAATTAATCAGGGCTTTTTTGAGTGCTCACTTTATTCCGAATCACTTATAAAAATAAAATTATATGGTCACTGCTGTAAAGTACCACAATAAAAAATAAATTGGTGGGAATCGTGCACGTTAGTTCAACATTTGGCTCTTGGTGGCGATGCGGCATTGGAGGCGTGTTCCAAGGTCGTCCTTATAGCTCCGTCGCTTCTCAGCCTCTAACTCGCAGGTAGGCAGCGCCCTTAAAGCCATATCTGTATGTTGTGTGGTTATCCGCTATATTCCTTGAAAGGTGAATGTTGTTGTTGCCTGATAATGAGAATACGTTTTACTGCATGGACAACACATTACAAATAAATGTCTGTGGGCTAATTTTCGATTTCTTTTTGTAAAGTCTTTGCTCCCTGTCAACTCAACTACGTTCATTCTCCTCTACACTGGAGGCCTTATCTTTCAAACATAGAGAAAAAAAAAGGTATTCGGGCTGTCGGTTAATGAACAAGTGGTCTCACGTGGCCGCTATGTATCACGTGACATATGTGGTATTGGTGCACAACTGCAAACTTCAATGCCACATCTATAATGTGCCGTCGCATAGTCATTGTGATTACGGACATGCGTTTACGAACAAAATATGTTTACAAGTACCCTCGTACCTGCCACCGGGCCGTGTAACATGCAGGTTGTTACAGAATTAGCTATTGTAAGTTGCAGAGATAGTAGAGAACGTAAAAAGGAACACTATTTGTTAATGAACATTTGTCCGGGAATGACAACCTGTAAAGTTGCAGGGGCATACATTAATGCGCATATTTGAATAGCGCACGCTCGGAGGCGCCAGTCAAGTGGCTGAGAGGATGAGATATGCGGCCTGCAGGTATCTAGGCGCTTGCAAAACTTGGCTCACCTTCACATGCGCCTAGCATACACTATACTGGCGCCTCGGAGCGCATGGAATTCAAATATTTGCTACGATATGCTGACCGTAATTGCAAACGAAATTGCTAAAATGTGAATTTCTTGCTAATTTTAGCGATGTTTTTAAAATACAATTTTTTTTCTATGGGTGTTTACATACGTCAAGCCATAGCCCGTGAGATGTAGTTTCAATGTGAATTTTTTTGATTTCATAATGTTTATTGGTTTCCATGATGTGCGTGAACATGCACTTTATGACATTGAAATGCCACGATGGGAAACTAGCTGAACTAATAGCTTGTAAGAGTAAAATGTACTTCCAAGAAACGTCTACAAAACGGACACTATTTCATGCAAATATAAAATTGTTTTTTTTTTTTTACACAACGCCCTTAAAATCAGAAAATTTCGTCCGGTACATAGGGTTATTAAACAACGAAAATTTTCCTTTTTGAGATTTTGACTAATCGCACAATGCCCTACGACAATTTGAAACTTGACTGACTTTTTATCTTAATGCATCATTTCTGTACACCTTCATTTACTTAACAGAATTATGCGCGACGTTGTAACTAAAATTTTGAAGATGTTTCTAGCCTTCATTTGCATGATTTTTTATGTCCTTATTAAAATAATACGCGTAAGTAGTTCTGAGTACTTAAAACACTGGGGAAAAAAAAAATTTGAATTGGGAATTTTTGAGCAAATTCAGGTCATACGAGATGTTGACTCTCCAAAGCATTCTCTTGACTGTCAGCAACAAATGAAACCAAGTCCTATACAAGAAATACGTTAAACGGACTAGTCCATGAATATGCCAATAGCGCATTATTTTGTTTATAACGTAGTTGAATAATAATTTTCAGTATGGCTTAGTAGTTATTTCACTAGCATACTAAGGTTTACAATAAAATACACCAAATACATTATGCTTTCTCTGGTAGTGTAATACATTACATTGCTTTATGAGTAAAAGGTACTGGGTGGTGTTGTGTTTGCAAAATCTGTTTCTATGTATCGTATTACTGGTTTTTCACTAGAATATACCAACATTGTACTAATGTCTACTCAAGACATGTTTTATGTGCCATTGCAAAACGCTATTTAAAATTTAAAAGGTGCCAATTCCAATAACATTATTAAATTCTAAAAAATAAAATACAAAAGCATGTCTGTGTCAGTTACGTTTCAGATTATTCCACACATACACACACTATACTTTCAAGTTATCCATTATTGATGATCTGTTTCACTCCCAGATCCACTATAATAAGTTTTTTGTTGTTTTCCAGCAATCTACTCACTTGGACTTGGTCCCTTTTGCAAATTCCTGATTAATTTTTTTAAAATGGTTTTATGTTAATGTTGCACATATGCCACATCATTTATAGTTGGTCACTACGATAGCATTAATGAAAATAGATTAAAGTGTTTTAGAATTCTATTTTACTGTAGTAATTTTTTTGTAATGTGCACAAAAAATATTTACATTCATAAAACCGTTTAACATTTTCAAAACCATACTTTTTAAAATTTACAAAATGATATGACAGGTATTTAAAAAAATGTTATGTAACATGAGATTTTTTGTAAGAGCGTGTGGAATAATCACACTTTTTTGGGTTTTGGTAATGTTCCTAATGTCAATAAACTTCCGTTGTTTAAAAAAAATAAATATTAAAACTTTTCAAAAATTTATTTACAAAATTGAATAGGTCATTGTTAAAATGCTTAAGTCCAAATTTTAAGAAAATGGTTTAACAGTATTTCCTGATTTTTTTTTGTATGCTGGACTGATATAAGTTGAAAGTAACTTAGCCCTTCCCTTCTTTACACACAAAACAGTCCTATGTTTTTTTTTAATCTGTTAAAAGGAACTAAGACCCTGGATTTAATTGATTACACAAAAGTATGACTTTTGGACGTAGTGTTTAACATATTTAATTCTAAGGCAGCTGGTGAAGGGTAACAAATATTTAAATCATGAAATTACTCATCAAAAATATTCCTTCACAAAGTTAAAACGTTGTATGATACTTTTTTCAGAACATATCAAATCAACACACATTGTGCTTAGCTCAGCTTACAAACTGATGTAAAAATTCTGTAGAATGTAACAGACAAACTTACAACCAGCAAATAGGTGCATAAGGTATTTGTCTTAAAAAAAAAAAAAAAGCTAAATATAACACATTTTGGTTTCGCCTTGTTATGTTGTAAAAGTGTTTCAATCTTTGCATGTATAACTGCTGTGTACCTGCACCAGCCCGGTATTCAAGGGTCAATGAAAAACCTCGTAACAAATCATTCGGAACTATTCGGAAACAGTCGTTTCCACTTCAGATAACTGAACACGTTTATCCAAGTGCCGAGTGCGAGTCTCGCCGGTGTGTTTCATCAATGGTCCTATGTATTCCACGACAGCAACCTGCTCTAACCTGAAAATGAAAAGTTTCTTGTAATAATTTCGAAATATGGATGTACAGTATATCTGTTTCATTAACTGTAGAAGTTGTGGCATAACAAAGTACTCATATTCCTCGTGATTATACTGAAGATTCTGCAACACTGAAGTGACGTGTTTTATTTTTCGTAACTTCCGTGTGTTTAGGCCTATCGTATTTTGCAAGCCGTACGGTAACTTGATACTTTCTGGAAGCCCTGCTTCTAGCTTGCATCTGTTTTCAGACCAACCATGTATCGTTTCGCAAAAAGTTAACAATTACATTGCCATGTGGGAAATTTCATGTGACGGCTGCTCGTCAATATTATTTAAGGTAATCTCTCAAATAGGCATACAACTAGGCAAAAATAAATAAATATAAATAAATAAAATCACTAAATGAATTGCAAAATGTGTTGGTTAGCGCAAAACTCAACAACGCCTGGACCAATTTGGCCAATTCTTTTTTTTTATGTTCGTTGAAGTTCAAAGATGGTTTTTACGGCGAGAAAAATTCGAATTATTTCCTGAAAAAAAAAAAAAAACAACCTAAAAACAGTGGAGTCAATTTGAGCTTTATTGCTATTGTTGTTTAAACAATGTAGGTATGTTCCTGTGATCGAGGTCTTAAGCATTCACTCAGGTATTTTATAAAGTTTGGGGTGTGGGAGGGGTGGGGTTACGGGTTCGTATTCCTTTGCAAGACTTTGCGATGGTAATTACATGACATCATACAAGCATATTGCGCGCGCTCTTTACACTGTTATTGAGTACGCTAGCTGTTAAATGCCGGGCAGCTGTTTTGCGGTGGAAGCCGCAGACGGGCAGCTGTTTTATAGAGAAATAAAGATGAATTAAAAAAACCTACGCTTAGCGCAGTGGACTGGACAAATCTGTTTGTATTTGATGTTTTAAAGATAAACAGTGAATATAGTATAATATAGAATATAGTATCACCATCAATTAACATGTAAATAAAGTTAGTTACTCTTTTCTATAGTAAACGCGGGCGAAGCCGCAACGGGACAGCTAGTATATATATATATTTTTTTTTTTTGTTACAAGCTCGCAGGCTAGGTACGTTTGGGGATGGAGGTCTTGATAAAATAAAGAAAATAAAGCTTACCTAGTTCATTTACAACTGTACATACAAAAATAACCTATGTCTACAATGATTTACCACAATAAATGTCAAACAGAACAAGTAACTACAATTTACATAAAAGAAAAAAAAAATACATCTTCATAAGTTCTCTGTATATGGAAAGGTTACTAGTCACTCACAATGTTGGACCCAAAGAAATAATACCGCAGAATCTTTCTTCCCTAGAATCACCTTCTTCCTACTACTTGCTGCGGTCCCACTCGCTGGACGCCCTTGAACAGTCGTCGCAATCCAATACATGTCACTATCACTTCAGATCAC
>PNEQ01100566.1:0-44023 GCA_003012365.1 Medauroidea extradentata | reverse complement strand
TGTGCTACACTAGCGCTATCGAGCGACAACGGCGGAACCTCAAGAAATATTCCCGAGGACTGTGTTAATATGATTTTCCCGTGATATTGTGAATTTCTGAAGGGAATTGTTTATATAATTAATATTGTTCTTGGCGAGATTTGTAATGTTTGTATTGTGTTTTCATTATGTTAATCCAGATGTCCTAGTAATAATTGATATATTGTAATTTATAGGTCGCGGACTATTTCCAGTGATAATATTCATTCTCGCTTCTTGTATTTATACTCGTGTATTTGTCGTATCGGGGTTCAGTCGGCTTCCAGTGAAATGTAAGTGTTGCTTTGTTATTCGTTATTGTAAATGTGGAATGGGTTGTTATGCTGCAGGACTTGTAATTGATTAATTTTCGGCGCCTGTTTAGTTTCGTGTTTATTATTTCTTGAGTTGAAGTCCTGTAGCATAATGGCCCAAGTCCTAGTGTTTCGTTCGTGTCTTATGTTGTTTGTTGTGGTTTCACCTTTTGCCTGGTATTTAAAGTTACTTTCGCATTCGGGATTCCAATAAGTAAATTAAAGTAAATATATTATTATTCAGTGTGAGAGAAAGAGGGGCAGACATTTAAGTATTTTGAGTTTTGTTCGTTTTTGGTTGATTAATAATTGCTGGTGTGTAATTTTCAAGGTTAGACATTTGCAGAGAACGTAAATTCATAGCAGATCATTTATAATATTTGGATTGAGTAATTTTCATGCACTGTGTGTGCCTGCATTGAAACTGTGTTAGGGTGATAGATATTGTATGCATACTACCGAGGTATGGGACTCGGTAGATTTTGCTGCTGTATTTGTTTTGGGGCGGTGTCCCCGTGGTGTATGTATGTTTAGGGGCGTGTGTCCCCCTGAAGTTTACCACCTACAAGTATAGGGGTTTTTTCAGACTTGTAGTCGTATTGTGTATTTGCTACTGAGGTATGGGACTCAGCATTGTTCTTTGTTATTGTTAAAGTTAGTTTCCAATAAGGATAGGGCTAGCACTTGTGTAATATTGGTATTTGTCTTTCGCTACACCCTTTGCAGTACTCTCATTTAGGCCTTCACTGAGTCATATTATCCAGATAGACAGATTAACTTATATTTCTGCACGCCTGTTTATAGTAATTCTAAAGTTAATGTTTAATGTTATGCTTGTACTTTCATATTTTTCTTTATATTTACACTTTTTGACTTGTGTTACTGATTTATTTGAGTTTGTAAAATGGTTAAGGGTTATGTTGATGTTTTGTTATTTGGTTTTAAGTTTTGATTTGAATAAATCCCTGTTGGGATTGAACCCAATACCTGATCTTTAATTCATGTTGTAGTTACAGTTACCTTTTCTTATTTGGAACATTAATGTGATTTTTATCGCTGCTAATTGATGTTTGATTGGTATTACTTTACTGAGGTGTTGAAAGTTAAGAGTTTAGTTTACTTTTGAGTGAGGATTACTTTTGCCTTAGCGCCCTTGCAAATTTCCAGGGATTCGCCACCCTCTTTACATTGATCTTGTAACTTTGTTACCGTCACAAGTGGTTGAGGTGCTAGCCCCTAAGTAGGGGACGGTACATAAGAAATAAAGTTTGTAGAGCAAAGCATACTGACTATCTGACCGACTGACTGACTGACTATAACTTACTGTCTCAGTGACTCACTGACTGACTGAATGAATGACTGACTGAATGACAGACTGGCTGATTCACTGACTCACTGACATCTCAAAACACAGCGTAAGCCAATTTACCTTTCAGCGTGACATTTAGAAGGTGTATTCCTTTCAGGACGTAGGTAAACACTACACATGGAATGATTTGAAATATTAGTCCAAGGGAGTGAAAAGGAGTCAGATATATTTTTTTTATGAATGGTCGACATATCTCAAAGGCACCAACCTGTAATTAGCACGATTTGCACTTCAGTTGATTACTCACACGAATATCTAACAAGTTTTTCAAGATTTTTAGCCTACTTTCCGAAGGAAACCATGCTTTGGAATTTCATCAAACTTGGTACTCATATACAACATACAGAGTTTACTTGACTTTTGGGTATTTCGTTCATACTGTGTTCATATTTTCCGAATGGTGGCAATTTTATTTATTTTGCATGGTTATTTATTATCTTAGAAAACATTTTTTCACAATTTCACCAAACTTGGTACACATATGTTACAGAGAAAACTTACTCTACAGTTCTGTGTATCTTTTATCCTGTGTTCACATTTTCAATATAGTGGCCATTTTTATATTTTTTTAGCATATTATAACGTATCTTAGGAATTATTTCACCAAACTTGGTAAGCCCTACACTTACACTACAAGCAAAGCTAACTTTACTGTTGTGTATTTCGTTCATCCCACGTTCATATTTTCAATATGACAGCTATTCTGATAGTTCTATCGTAGTATTACATATCTTAGGAAATATTTGTCAGAATTTCAACAAACTTGGTACACATATACTACACAGAAAGCTGACCTACAGACGTGTATTCAGCTTGGTTACCTTTTATTGTTACCTCGGAACTCCGTGATTTGTATATAGATTTGGAAAATTCTTTTTTTTTTTTTTTTGTTGGAAAGTGGATATTTTCAAGGGGGGTCCCATTTTGGACCTTGGATTTCGGATGTACGTCAAAGACCTCCTCAAAATCGGATAGGAAATGTGTAGTTATTGAGATATTGGTAGGTTTATGACAATCTATGACTAGGTAAGAACCTAACTACGGGTAAGGACGTTCGGGACAGAATTGGACTGCGAAGGCGCAACGGAACACCTTAAGAGTGCGTGGTACATAATTCAGCGGTAAAAGCATTAATTTATAACTGTAGGTTTCTTGAAGCCAATTTGCGAAAATTAAACAAAAGCAATCATAGACAATATTTTTAGCCAACGTTTTAAACAAAACTGTATCCAGTGTTACGAACTTCTGAGACACAATCTCTGACGCCGGAACCTCGTGCATTTAACTGCGGCGCAAGAGGTCACGCGTAACGAATAAGTAATTCTGGATAAATATTTACTCACAACGTTGGCAAACACAATTATCTAGGATAGTCATTGAGTATTTTATCCATATTGGCTTCGAGAAAAGCGTAGAAATCAATTGATGTTTTCAGCGTTTATTTATCTACCACGAACTCAAACGACAAACAGCATGAATGTAGAAGGTAGGCACCAGAACTCCATAAAAATCAAGATATAAAATTTTTTTAAACAAAAAACAACACTGACTTCAAAAAATCAGTTCTGAAAAAATGCACTAAAAATTGAAAATTATTACGATAATTTTAGACTACTTACAATATAATAAGTTTAATAGGACAATAATATAATTGTTACTTTGGGAGATGGCGCCAGCCAAGGTTAACATACGTGTAACGAAGTAGCGTAGGTATACGTCTAATTTAATTAAATTGAAAGTTGACTGCAACTTTTCTTAATCGACACGATGACAGCAGCCACGCGGTTTTGAACAGCACAGGGCTCAGCGGTGGGTGTATACTGCGGGGCTGGGATGGGAGCATCTTCAGTGAGCGACCGAATGCGGGCAGACGTGTAAGGACAGACGTCGTTAACAGTTGTGTACAGTGTATAAATTTTCGATGCGCTTGTACGCTATAAGTTTACTCCAATTGTATTCGGTTGTGATTTCTTGGTACTTAGAATCTCCTTCAAGTATTTAGATTTATTTTACACGACATCTGTGTTCATTTGCAGTAGATTTTTGAGATATCACTTTATGTGCCGGTTTTGTTACTTCTGTACGTAGGTGTATTTGTAATTAAGGTGTCGCTTTAGGCAGTTGTGTTCATTTGTAAATTTGGTTTAGTTAGGTACTGCTGCAGTATCGAACTAATGTTTCTTTAAATATATATTTTTATTTTTAGGAAATTTCATACAAGCTTGGCTGGCACTGACTCCAAAAATAACAATAATTGTATATTAATTTTTAAATAATTGATTGTTTTCTTAGTAGCCTAAAAATAACGTACATATTAAAAAAAAACATTTTAGTGCATTTTTCCTAAGTAGATATGTTTTATGTCGGGGTTGTTTTTTGTTAAAAATTTGTCATGCGTGTGATGAAATATCAAAGGTTTCAATCCAAATATATAAATTCAATTGTTTAAATCTCTCATGCATGTTGCGTATAGTTTATGTGTTGTGCCTATTTACTTTATTAAGACGTCATTTTTTGACTACAAAGAGTAGGAAATTGGAAACTTTATATGGTATTCCATATTTAGTTTTGTGCTACTGTCATTTCTCTCATATTACTTTGTTACCTAGCAGAACTGAGATTATTCTGTGCCTCATGTTTTGCTTTCGTCACAACTTTTAAACACTGCAATGTTAACTAATATTTCAAGTATATCATAGTACATAAATAACATGAAAGCTACCACACACATGTGACAAAGGGACGTATCTTAGTTAAGCGCAGTTCCATCATGTCAGTGGCCGTTTGTAACAGTGCACAGCATGTGCTTGTAAGAGTGTATGTTTCAAATTTGAATTAACATACCATTTTAATTGCACTTGGCTTTATTTAAACTATTTTTCTGTAAAACATGATTTCTGTCTCTTACGTCCTTTCGTCCTACAGACGATGAAATATGAAAACAATTGTGGAAAGATGGACTGTCGTGACAAGACTTCGTACCATCTTCGAAAATTCATTAGACCGTACATTTCGCATTCCACAAATGTTTTTAGTTTCTTATGTACCACAAGACCAGATACAACTTTCCGTTTTCTAGGACATCAAAGTATAGTAGCCACTTTTTTCCCGTGACGAGCGACAAATGTCACGATTGGAGTACGAACTATACTCATGACCATGTGTGTAAGGATTTTTAGTTGCCTGCAGTACTTCACGAATTATTCGTTTTAAGCTATACGCGTTGTAAAATATAATATTTCACACTGCAGGAGATATCGACATTCTGCTTACGTGCTAGATCAATTTTCAACTCAATATTTCAGTACCGAATTAACATATATGATAAAGAATATGTATCGTACACAATTGCACCAAAACAAATCGTTAAACAGGTGCAGCCAAGGAAATGATTTTCATAGCGTTATAAATTGAGATAATTTAGCCTATAAGCATATGCTTTTCTCTTAGTACCCACATTTTACTGCCTATATTTATGTTTATTTTACCTACGTCATATAAATCCAGATGGTATCAAATCATTCCTTATATTTGTTTCGATAGTTTGGAAATTTAAAAATAAACTTATTTTTTTATTTTCAACTTTGGCATTGAGGACTCGACAGCTGCGAGCGCACTTCAGTATTACTTCGACATAATAAACTGTTATGTCTGCCATGTATAAGCAGTACGGAATCAGAAATTCACGTTAAACAGTTACAAAAATCGGATTTGTGTAAAAACTGCTTGCTTCAGGCTCTTATGCTGGCCATCTACAGTACCGCAATTATTTCAGTTTAATTCCACCGTCAACATAATTCTTATTTTTCACATATTAGAACAGAAACCACGTTATATCAATTATTATCTTGGCTTAAGAGGTTGAGTTGCGTCGTAGTGGTAGAGTATACCGACGTTTATCTCCGCGTTGCTGCTGACATCTTCAGTGTTATAGGTAACTCAACCTTGAAGATACGTGGTGCAATGCGAGGCGAAACGTCGATACTCTCTACCATCACGACGCAGTTCAACATAGAAAGCCAAGATGTTAATATCAACAAGAGCAGCGAAATACTGCAAAAAACACATTGTAACAAGTTAAAAAAAACATACACCAGTGGTTTTCTAGAGCAAACTGAGGGCTGTGGGTATTCGTTTATTTGCTTCTATATTGTTCGCTTATTTGAACTACGTAACGGTCGTGTATAAGAAATGCGGACTGTGAGATAGCACATGCGCTACGCAACACATAGGCCTGTTATGTACAAGAAATAACTAGGGACAGGAAAATTGCACTAATCCAATGACCTACATGTTAGGATCAACTATCCTATACATACTCAAGCCCCGGCCATTTGTCAACTAACTACTACTCAGTGGAACAACAGACAGTGAACGAATAGACGGGGCTTGAATATGCATAGTACAATGAATTCTAGTCTGTAGGTCATTGTATTCGCGAAATTTCCCTATCCCTATCAATAACATTTGACTTAGTAAACATTTGTGAGTTGTAGGATTTGTACCACGAGAATCCAGTGTTTTGGAACATAAAAACGTTTTCTACTACTGCAAGAGAAAATGTTCCTTTTAAATTTTGTATTAAATAAATCAAAGTTTGTTGCAGCGAATGATGCAAGTCTGACCTTTCTCACTTTCACTATCGTATGTACTTCAGAAAGTTTCTACCAGTTGTTGTAAGAGTATAAATCTGCAGGAAAATTATAACATTTTTATTTGAACAAAACGAACATCCTGTGGTGTTCTATATGCGGCATGATCTATTTTTCAGTCGTCGCCCAAACACCTCCAAAACATATTCAGGCAGCAAATATAATTTGAAAGTAAAGTGATGGGATAAGTTATAAGATACGATAGCTGGTAAGTAAACGTTGTCTTTATGTGTACTGAAAACATGTAAGTCACTGAATGAGGTTAAGTTGCTTCTATTTGGTTTTTTAACGAGATTTTTCCCGTTGCCAGTGTAAATATGAACACACAGAGTAGCGTAATAACATAGATGCAGGTAATAGAATTCGCTAGAAATCTCTTGAACACCACTGGACGTGTGCGATTATAGGGCGCGACTGTATTACTTCTCAGAGTGAATCTTCAGAAACATCACTCTAAGTACTGTTGGCTCTGATCGAGCGAAAATATCACAAACATATTTCAGGTATGTAACAATGCGTCACAAACCACACTTCCTTCTAAAAAAAAAACACATACAAGAAATACAACAAGCGCTCCTAAAAAATCGGGCACTTTCAATTTCTGAGTAACCACTGCATGAAATATTTTACCTCTAAGAAAGCATTGATCGGAAACTAAGGGGTTGGGAGGTCTACACTTTAATTTCTAACTATTTGCCGAAAAAAAATAACTAGAAAAGGTTTTTAAAAATACTAGTAATAAAATGTAGGAACAATTAGAAATTGTGTGAGAAAGACACATGTTATTTAATATTTGTCTTGCGGGGTAAAAAATTAAGCGATATTTTCAAACACCTTGTTATGATATTGCCTGGCCAGCCGGACAGCGAGAGGTTCGGGCTGCAATAAGGCCAACGTTGGGAAATCACGGAAGACAGTAACTCACCTCACCCCCCTCGTATTGGCGCAATATTGAGGACAAGCACGCCGATATATGTTATTGTTACCAAGTAGACCGGGTCTGTCACCCGCCAGCACTCATCCGATCAACAGCAATGCAGTTCTCCGGGCCGGGGCGTGCTCGTCCGTAGATGCCGTCTACCTCATCAATACAGCTTTCGGCTAATTATGTGGAAACAACCCTCAGCTTAATATAATATAAGCCTCTACTAATAATCAGTAGGGTAATGTGGGGTAAGAGTCCGCACGGGGTAAGAGTCCTACTTTGAAGTAGTTACGCTCTGCGTCACTAGATAGCACTGGCATGACCATGTGCGCCTTTCGAAAGAGCTACTGCAAAGTGGATTTAGTTGGCATGTTACTCCCGCCATTACAGAGAGAGTGGTGGCCGTTTATTGTTTTCAGCAGTGTGAGATGTTGTTTACTTTGTTCATAAGAGTGTCGAAATTTGCATGAAGTCTTCAAACCATTCTGCGGAAAGTACGTAGGCAATAAAATTAAGTATTTACGTATTTATTGATATAGGTGTTTTTTGTTTTGAAGCGATGGGTAAATTATGGCTAATGGATGAAAGGTTTTGTAACGTTGGGGGCAAGATTCCTGGGGCAAGATTCCGCATAACATCACGTGCGGATTCTTGCCCCACACAGTCATAAAATTTTGATAAATGGATTTAATGTATGGGAACTATATTTTTCAGTACGTATTCACTAATTTATTTAAACTTTGATTAAATATCCCAAAAGTCAATCGGACAAACATTTAATTTTTATATTCTGTAGTTGAAAGATGAAAATATTATTTGATAACGAGTGACAACTCTGCCTGGGTTTTGTTTCAACCATGTCTCAACAGCCTGGCTGTTATAGGTTTTCAATGGGAACATGAACGATCTATCAAGCGGTTGCGTTTTGTGAGTGCAGTGTGGAGGCAAAGATATGATGTGAACACCATTCTCACGAGCTATTTCCAATGGAGCTCCTCCATCAAGTTTATTTCTTCTTTCTGACTCTGGCTACATGAATTCTGAACTGTTCTTGGAGTGGCTTCAACATTTTGTCTCCCATATTAAGCCTTCTAGCGATGACCCTGTCCTATTAATTTTGGATAATTATTCCTCACATATTTCCCTACCTGCTATCATGTTCTGTCGGGACAATCACATCCATCTTCTTTCTCTGCCTCCTCACAACTCCCACAAAGCCCAACCATTGGATAAAACTTTCTTCGCACCGTTGAAAGTTTATTATTCAAGTGAGTGCACCAGATGGATGTTAGCTCATCCTGGTCGTTCCATCAGACAGTTTCAAATTTCTAATCTATTTTGGTTGGCATATGAAAAAGCAACATCTGTGGGAAATGCCGCCAAAGGTTTCGTATCATGTGGGATAATTCCATTCAATCCTGATATTTTCACAGACATTGACTTCCTTCCATCAACAGTTACTGACCAGCCTGCCACAAACAACAATGCCGAGCCATCTAGGCCTACATCTTCCTCTTCACCTTGTTTTCTGGAAATGATTAGGCCTAATGATGCAGGTACCTCATCTAGGCCTCCTATGCCTATGCATTCTCGGACAGACACTGATACTGACGGTGCTGCAGATAGGCCAAGGTTAATTGATCTTTCAACTCATGCTAGAGCTACTTGCAGATCGTGGTGGGAAGAACCTTGCACATATTATATAGGAACTGGAGTCTTTTAATGCGATGGGTGCAAGTAGGACTCTTACCCCACGGTGACAGGACTCTTGCCCCTCATGTGGGGCATGTTTCCTATTATACGTTGTTTCACTTTTTGTCATGTTCAAACTTCATAATATCTTCAGTACTTATTGTAAACATTTCACTGTGTTCTCAAATGTTGTAGTTGTATGATAATATGTCTTTCAGGACTTAGTTTTTCAATAGAGGTGAAAAAATTACAGACGTGTCCTTAAGTGCGGACTCTTGCCCCATATTACTCTAATGTTGTACTCCTCTCCTAAATTAATATAATACTATGTAACCGTCTTTATTTTCAGAGTATCTACCATCCTAGTAGAGTAAATGCCCTCTTAACAATAAATGTTTTAAAGTCATTTAACCCTAAATAACATCAAAATAATCCCACAGTGTAGCTACCATCTGAGTGAAACCCCCAAATAATAATAACTTTTAACAGCTACCATATAAATAGAACCCACATTGTATTTTACTGAGACACGTGCGAAATGTAGAATTTGTGTTTATTGTAAAAACATAGACAAATATTTACATAAAATATGTGAAATCATCGGAAAACGTTCCATCTGTACTAATACGGAAATAAACTTTGGTAACTCATTCGTAATGGATAGATTGTATCAGGGGGTGGGAGATTTTATAAATGATACTAAGCGAACAAATACAAAATGACAAGTTTACAAAGCAGATGTAAGCAAAGTCAGAGCTAAAATACACTACTATCACTGCTATCTGAATAGACCTATGTACAAATACAGTATAACTGTGACAATTTTCCAACTGCAACTGATTGCAGTGTTCCGCCGGTAAAGAAACTTGGAGGTATTGTTTGGTTTTCTTTAGGCTTGTAATCTTACCCGCATTTAAAACACTGGTCCGAAAGTTGTTGCAGTTTTCAAGGGTAAAACTGTATTGCGAGATGGGTAATGCTCTGTAATAACCTTTTAAACACTAATTTGATGAATTAATTACGCAAGGAACTGTTCAATTAGAGGCCGCGGTGTAATTGTTGCACACTTAACTATAAAAGTAATTGTAACTTATCTGGAAAATCCACGAAAATATATCCCTAATTAATGTATAATGCACTGAGTAGTTCCAGGATGACTCTCGCCTGCAAGTCGGTTTCAGGCAACCAAACTGTACGTTCAACTTCAGTTTTATAATTGCAATTTAACAGTCTTCAAATTTCCTTTGATTAAATCTTCTTACTAATAACTTCAATGAATATTTCCTCGCACGAACAGAAAAGTTCATCTTCCATCCCTGACTTACGAATTTACTTCCTGAATGTTAAAGAAGTTATTAAAAAATCGCACCATTTTTAAGTAGTCGCTTTGTAAGCGTGCGGGAGTAAATGTTACTATCTTAACGCAACTAATTCGCGTGAACACACTCCACTAATTTACAAATATAAAAAAAAAAAACACAATTTACCTGTGTGCGCAGAGTGACTGTGAAGACTGCGCGTATTGGAAATACTAATACGAATCCCTTCTACTCAGTTATAATTGTATTGCTATTTTCTTAAAATACACTCGCCAGATACACAGAACTCAGCTACAGAAGTTATTGATGTTTTGCTGCATACTTCCCACCAATAAAGTTAAATGGAAACTACTTGTAGTCTTACAGTTGATTCAAATCAACGGGAAGCTTGCCCGCGGCTAGTTCACTACTTGGCGTATAGCAGCGACGTGGCTTATGATGTGCGTCTCTTGTCGCCCTCAGCTTTCACTCGTGGTTGTGCCATAAAACCCCACGAGGCAGCATCCTTAAACAGAACATTGTCAGTACAATATATTAATACACAGGGACAGACTGCAAAGTTTTAAATTGTTTTAAAGCGGTGTAAATTCCTAGTGTCATATTGATGAGCGTCTCATATAGGAAAGGAATGACGGTCAGTCTTCTGCTCTACACGCTGAGGTCATGGTATATCCGACATTGGCACCGCTATAACACTGACGTGCAAGGTAATACCAACCTGCTTCAGGGAAATAACTCCCAGTGCAACAACTAATGCACTAATCAGTAGCTTGTTACTGAACGACTATTAAATGGGCGGATATCACTGGCTACTCTTTACGGTTATCAAGACGTTGATTTCACTTCGATAACACCCATTTATTTCATAGACGGCATCAATACATTTTTCTTGACTTTAGATGTAGTTTTAAGTGCATGTCGAGTGTTTTTAAATGTTTTCATCTTCGGAGATGTCTCCCTGCTGGCGAGGACTGATGGCTGGCGACGTCAGAAGCTTGCCGACACTAGATATCTGAGCGAGACGCACGCAGGCAGAAGGGGCTATGTACGAGCAGTAATGGAGTTATCACCTGCCAAGAGTACACCTCCTTGCAGCAAGTTTTGATGTGAGCTGTGTTAAACTTGCACTTACTGCTGTGCGATACATCAATGCTTGTAGTTTATCAGACACTCCCCGCATACATCGAAGTAATAAAATTCATCCAGACAAACATGGTCTCAATTCCGTCTATGGCTCCACATAGCCAATTAACAAACAGATGCCGCGAGCGAACTTAGAATTTTGAAGACTGTCGTGTTATGTATGTCACTGAAGAAATGAAACTGTTCGGAATAACAATACCACTATCTTAATGGTGTTGAGAATATTAATGACATTTTTTAAATGTGTGTTGTAGCCTATATTTTTCAAAAACGGTTTTTTAACCGCAAATAATCTTATATTGTGTAAGAGACGTGTGTTGTGTTTATATCGTTGTTTAATGCTTTATCCAAACGTACGTGGAGCAATTGGCCGACCAAGTAGTAAAACGTTCGGCTCGAATTCGCGTGGACCCAGGTTCTATCCCCGACTTCGGCCATCCTGATCTGCGATTCCAGGGTTTCCCCTAATTACTTGAAGCAAAATCTGGGATGGTTCCTTAATATGGTCCTCACGTACTTCATCCCCTTCCTCCGTGTACCTCTGATAATATCGTGCGCTGTTCGAGGCACATAAAATACAAAATATTCTAATAAAATATTTCAAAATAATACAAAATTTGGAACTAATAAATTGTCAGTACTAACAATTTGGGCAGCTACGATATGCGAGTCAGCAATAACTTCATTGCAGTATATTTTCAGTAATGTATACATCAAATTCTATAATCGACATGAAAACGTACATCGAAAGAACGCTTAAATAAAGAGCTGACACCTTCATACATGTTTGGTGAGTAACTGCGAATTCTGAGTTTACGTTTTAAGCAATCTGTGCGTGAAGGCGGCAATGCATGCGAAACGTGCTCTTTTATCGCCCTTTATTTTTCGGAGCCTCTAAAACCTCGACAATCTGAAAGTGGTTTTACTGTTGATTTAAGCGTTTAGAAGACTTTAAAAGAGTTGTCAGGCAGCGCCCAGCTAGGCGAATATTAAAAGCACGTGAGACAACGAATAAAACTCGGGAGTAAGCATGACGGCAAAAAGACATTCTTTTTTTTTGGCCACATTCAAAGAGATAAAACTGGCGTTAGAAGATAAAAATTAATTTATGTAATGAGAGAATTAAGTATGTTCGGAAGGGATTTGTTCCTCAAGGTGTTATTTGATGACATTATAAAACGCTCGTAAAGACTTGCCTGTTGCGAAAAAAACTCACTGAAAGGCAATGAATTTCGGACGTAAATTAGCCCGATGGAACGAATCGATCTCTAAAAAATTTTTGTTAACTTCTCTCTAGGACATCAGTCTATACATAGATCTGAGGCTCTGGAATACAAAGAATATACAAGTCTACTCAACAAGTACCTGAATTCGTAATAGTGATTGTTCTTTGTTATAATGGATATCAACTGTAGTGCATGAAATCCCTCACCTTTTCATTTTGTCACTATCCACTATATCACATGGTATTGTACCTGGAACTTAATTGATAGGCTATATCATCCAGTATCCGCCGAAATCTACTACCTGTCACTCTTGAACTGAATGCGGCTGAGTTCAGAGAGAAAATCCTCTTATTAACTGCCATTAACAAGTTAGCATGAAAGCACTATGTAAACCAAAGCCAATGTTGCCGGACAACAACACCACCTCATGTTAACTGTTCGGTGAAAAACAGAGTCTTGAACATGAGCACAGTAAACACCATAATGTTAAAAATTTCAAGAAAGCGCGCGGTAATACACTAACACATAGAAACGACAATACTTCTGAATATTTACGACACTTTATTGTATACTGTGCAACACTCATTTTATAGAGTTATAATTATTTTTCGGGGCAAAAGAATTTAATTGTGAACTTTAAATGATTTTTAATGGGGTTGATTTATAACTGATGTGTTTTGCTGGATAAACGCCAGTAAAAGGGAACTATGCCGAGTCGCAGAAAACACACGGTTTCATGAAAAGGACTTATCACGAGAAAATGAGAAATAAATAAAAAACGAATCAACACTCCAACGAAGCCATAAATGGCTGTAGTCAACAAACATAAAAATAACTCCGAAATAGGAATATGTACGGAACGTAAATGAACTAAAACACGAAAAAGGGAAGTCAAAACGGGCTAGGACCAAACTATGTACATGCAAATGGCGACAACGATGAACAAAGACAAGGACAACACAAATTATTATAGCGACAGAAATTGTTGTAAAAAAGACAACACAATAAATATAACGTACAAGATGAAAATAGACCCTCTTCGACAACACACGTGACGATTCGGAAACTGAGATATGTTTCCGTCTTCGAAAATATGGTGATCTGCGGAACTACAGCAGACTGGCTACGACATCTAGAAAATCGAGTATCTTATGCAAGAATGGTCGTAATATAATATTATGTGATCAAAAATCAAAAGCTGATAGAGTAAATCACGTAAAAATAAGTTCTTGGAGATAGGTTACCATATTACTTTCCGTTAAAAAAAAGCAACTGAAAAACCAGTGGAGACACTGCTACCATATATCCCAGGCCTCTCAGAGAAAATAGGATGATTCGGCAACAAGTACAGTCAATAAACAGCTTTCGTTCTTGTTCCATGATCAAAGCCACAGTGGCGAAGTGAACCAAGAACAGAAAAACTGAAAACTCACAACTGTGTGCACAAAATCCCTTGCGAATGTGGACTCATGTACATAGTGAAACTCGCAGATCTCTCACTACACGTATCAAAGAACACCAAAATAATGCTAATAAAATTGATTTTGAAAAGTC
The DNA here is from genome assembly GCA_003012365.1 of Medauroidea extradentata. Taxonomy (NCBI): domain Eukaryota; kingdom Metazoa; phylum Arthropoda; class Insecta; order Phasmatodea; family Phasmatidae; genus Medauroidea; species Medauroidea extradentata. Next base: position 29,811 of record PNEQ01100566.1, on the reverse strand, counting down.
TTTACTCTGAAAGTAAACCAGACTAACATAAAAATAAAATAATAAGCATTCATTGTTACAGGGTTTTTTTTAATCAACTTAGTATAGAACTGAAGAACATGTGGATTCCTTTACTAAAAAAGAAACTATTTCGAAATAGGCACAATAAAAACAGCTACAGCATATAAGCCTATTACTAGCTGCGCGACCGATCAAGAGATAGCTGCGAGCTTCACAGTTTCTGGCAGAGCTAGAAGTAAGGGTCATTATTTTATAAGATCGACAGTCAGTTTGCCGGAGATCCTCAGGCTGTTCGTATGCCTGGAGATGGGAACAGTTACCAAATCACAGAACATCGCATCTTTCGTCGTCGAAGGGAGGCTACTATCTCCGTCTGTGTTATATTCGTTGTGTTGTCTACAGCCATTTCCGTCGCTGTGTTCATTTGTGTTGTAATCGTTGTCTTTGTCCGTCATTGTCGCCTGTTTAATTAACTAACTAATTAATTTTCATGAATTTTGTTTGGTCCTTGTCTGTTTTGGTTGCCCTTTATCGTAATTTTTTTTCCATTAGGATGTTTACCAACTATAATCCCTTTTCGGGATTATTTGTAACTCAGTTAACAAGAGCCCTTTCGGTCTTCATTGGAGTGTTTACAGTTTTATTGTTCATTTGCTCCCGATTAGTTATTTTATGTAACCACAGTTTTTGTGCGACTAAGAATCAACTTCCGCTAGCAAAGACGTATATCCAGAAAAACACATATTTGTACAGTAAAATTTAGGTAACCTAAATTTATGTTTTTTTTTTTTTTTTTTCCTTTTTCTGTCCGTTTTTAAAGGATTTAACAAATGTTGTACATGTAAATACTTTGCAAACATTCTGACTGTGGTACCTAAATGGAAAATGTTTATACAACCATTTTCCATCATTTTTAAAATATAAAACTAACATTTTCAACTGTTTCCTAAATAAAAAAAAATCTGAAATCTAATAATATATTATGATGTGGTGGATGACAGGAACCATAGTGACTTGGTACCTGCAGGGCGTACAGTCTGCAACACTTTTACTGAACGTGACATACGCTACTGTGTAATGCATTTACTAGGCTTCTTATTACACTGACACTATCACTCCTGCAGTAATGATGTTTATGTTTATTTCGGAGATGACTGAGGGTCCCTGTAGGCTTTTGTTAGTTATTAATGCCAAGTCAGCAGTATCCAAAAGGTCTGATTGAATATAGTGTGGGTTTACTGAATAAGCTACTGGGGATCGGGAACCAGATGCATTGCTTGTGTGCTGCTACTGAGATCTAACACCGAGAGCTGATACTGAGGTTAAAATGTGAGGTCTAAACAAAATAAGGGCCTGAAAAAGAGGTCTAATTATGAGGTATAATACTGATGCATATACATCATATGTTTCCATAAAGTTATTCTGGCATATGCCTACGGAAACTTATCCCTTATAAATAATATATCTTCGATACTATATGCCTATACTATATGCAAGTATATTCCTATGGTCATATACATAGTGGTATAATTGTGTTTTGTGATTCAATGATTTTGTGGTAAAAAAATTCTAATTTTTTTAGAAGTGAGGTCAATCGTCAAGCACTATGTCAAATTTAAGAGGGTGGATGTGAAATCATCTAAGATGGTTGCGTGTCATTTTGTACGAAGAAAATGAAGTCCAACCCGAGTCTTTGCCCATGTAGTCAACCTCCCCCTCCTCCTCCTACACCACCTCACAGTTCTTCTCCAAGCTGGCTGCAACAGCTTCCTCAACGTCATCAGCATTATAAATTGGAATATTTCTCGTCTTAAAAGGTCTCTGGTCTTCTTCCTCCTCAAGTAGCTCCGGCTTGCCAAACAAAAATTCAAGCCACATATTAAACTTTATAGGACCACGTGAATTGACATTTTATGTTTGTTAATATGTACCAGCATGTCTACAGCAGTATGAAGGTTTACTCGAATGTTCTCCATGACTAAAGTGTTTCAGATATGTGTTATAGCAACCTAAAAGACACATATCATATGTGTAATATGTTGTATGGCAGGTCTCAAAGCAAATAACAATTAATGAAAAATGCTATCTTACACTACTAAAGATTTGACATGATATATTCGTCTTCCGAACGAATGATTCACAGGCTGTACGATGATTAGCCTCATTGTGTTATGTTTATAGACTCTTCTAAATGTTGTTAACAGCAACAGCTGCATTGCTGGCAAGCTTCTAGTAGGTACTTGAGATGAGTGGCATGAGTTTCATCGAGGTAGCTATCATAGTGTGTTGTATGTAATAGTTACCATTGTAATATCTGTCACTAGTTTTCACATGTAAAGATAATGTGAACGTGAATGCAAACATATGTAAAGGAAAGGTTTCTCGCTCATTGGGGAGGAACTGCAGGTACTGAGACAAGCTGTTTATTACAGCCTGTGGTCTTTGCATGCGCGTAGAAAGTAGTTGTGTTTTTGGCATTGCTTACAAGACTTATCTGGTTTAATTTTTATTGTTTATATGTTACTTCAGTATGGTAATTGAGATAGTGAGTATGTATTACTAATGTTAGTTTTGGATAACAGTGAGTAATATTTTTATTGCTGACATAATTTTAGACTCCTTGGTTAGTGCTATGTATACACATGCTCAGATGGGATACTGTCTTGGTAGGATGATTACAATATATGACAGAATATGTGCTAGTGGTAATGGCGTTTGGTACTTGTCTGTGTGGCTGATTCGCTCTCGGAATGGTTCAAATGGGTGATGTTGGCTGCCTTCCCGCAACAATTGTTTTTACAGCTTGTATGATAGTATAGACTGTGTCTTCTGAATGTTTTGAAATGAATGTTAATAGTATGATGGTTGATGTTATATGTGCGGTCTCAGTGACAGATTCGTACATAGTGTTAGTAGGTGCCTGTGAGGCTGGTAGCTGCCTTAGCCACTGCATTGGGGTGACTACCTATCCGTCTTGCAGTCTATTACGATTTTCAGTATATAGGTTGATGAAATGGCTGTGATATGTATGACGAGGAGAATCATACTATCCACCCTGTGTGAAATGTGTTCATTGATACATACGTATAATTATGTAGCCTCAACACATTTACTGTGGTATTAGAAGAGCTACATGGGGAAACTGTGATAGGAATCAAACAGAGCCTGTAGGAACCAGATAGGGCCCGCTCTGGTGGAGCATAGAATTATCCAGTGCCTCTAGGAATAGGTTGATTATGTGTGTGAGATCATAATGTATTATTTTCCAACTGGGTGTACAAAGTGACTTAGCGAATGAGTCGACACAAGCAAATAGGTCAATTATAGTGATAAAATTGTTATGCTAATTTTGATTTATACTTTCAAGATATAGGTCCGTCATAAGATCCTCATGTGGGTGTCTGCAAAATATTCTACATTCAGTCATTTTAAGCCTTGAAGCTGAAACATACAACAACCACTACTCTACCCACAGTGGCATGAAGACCAGTATCGTGGAACAATTTAATTTTACTTTGTAGATTGAAAAAATGGGTCAAAAATATTCAGCACAGGGAAGCTACAAGTGGGAGGATATATTACTCAAGCTTGCGTGAAATTAATATCACAAAGTACATCGGGGCACGAACATTAAGCCTTTGGATGACAAGGACAGCGCTTTACTACAAACAGTTCATAAAAATGAGAAGAAACTGGGCCTGCACAAAACCTAAAGTAACAGTTAGATACTTTGGATGGTGTGAATAAAGGAAACAATTAATAAAGACTAGCCCATCATCCTCGAGGACTGAAATATTTAAAGTGGTCAAGTTTCGTTTACTACGGACCTAGGACTCACTACGTTGACATGGAAGGCAAAGATATACAAGGAGGTTTCTGCAGTGAAGAAATTCAAGTTACCAAGTATACAAACACATATTTAGTTGTGAAGGTTTTGGAGAGTAAAGGAAATAAAGTGCTATTGTGATGGCTGGGGTTCGATGTAAAACATAACAGTTGAATTTGCATATCGATCATTACATTTAATTAATGTAAAATATTCATTATTATTTATAAAGGAATTAATAAACATATTTTTAATCTAAATTTCATTACAATTGATAATAATAAATTTTCTTTTATTGGGAATAGTAGGTCTGTGATGACTGCACACACAAACTTTGAACATGTTATAACTTGAGCTGATAATTTTGTTGGGTTATGGACATATTGACTGCAGGGTGCTGGACTGCCTGGGTGTCTAATGGCCTGGGATATTAAATTCGAAGATGGATGACTAACACACTTCGCTGCGATCCTTGAGCACATGCTCACCCCCTACCCTCCAGGTAGTGGCTCGCTCGCATGTGGAGGCCTGCATGTCACTATGATGACTTGATGTTACCTGTGGTCAGCCCTGAGATGCTGACACAGTTTCATGACCACTTGAAGGGAGGAGGGTGGGCTTGTAACACACTGGCTGGAGATGCATACTGGGAGGCTAGCAAGGGCTCTTGGAGCTTCGGTTTGCAGTAGCATTTGTGCGCAATACATGTGTGGGACAGCAACAGTGACGAAATGCTCGACGATCTTTACAATAGTGTCATTGCAAGGACTTCTCAAGAAACAACAGCCTCATCACTACTACCACCACCATCACCACTGTTGAATCGTCTGCATCATCACCTGTGAAGATGAGATTGTGGTAACAGTGGTTATATTTATTGAGTCAGTTAAGTGACCTGCTGTCTCCTCCAGGACTCCCTACAAAAAAGGTCAACAATAGAGCATCCTGTGATCGTCGTGGCACCTTCAGTGCCTGTGGTGGAAGAGAGGAGAACGACAATGACTAGAAGGCTGCCTTCCCTGATGAATAAGGTGAGAGAGGAGGAGAACTACGATGGCGAGGATAAGGAGGTGATTGCTAGTTCACCATGCCTATCTCAGAATGAATCTAGCATCAAGAGAGGGATTGGCCCACATTTGGATATATGGTGGATCTTCGACACAGCAAAGGTACATACCCATAATTCTCTTGAAGGGCCTGCATGAGATAAGTCATGTCTTGGCCAGCTATAGTACAGCATCATGGCTGGAGCCTCAGCTTTTCAAATATCGTTGGTTTCACCACCGTAATTCGCATCTAAAATGTGCTTCTCATGGGTAGCCTCTGAGGAGGGGGTAACATGTGTTGAAGTGTGAGAATGTATAAACTGAAGAAACAGATGTGTATGAGGTTGTGAGGCTGATGTGTAGCTATGTGTGGAGCTACATACATATGGTGATATGTTTACAGGGGTGTAGAGTTTTGTGTAGAGGTTGAGGGACATTTCCAATGCCTTCAGTGTATGTGCTTCTGGCGATTGGAAGATATGGTAATGGGAAGAGGATGATGGTGCCAGCAGTACAAATAGTGGTGCCTGTGGCATTACCTGCACTGCTATGTGTGGAGGGCACGATGCTTTTGCCATACCTGTGGTGCGAAGTGTGTTGCCTGCGGTGCTGTGTGCGGTGCCTGTGGTGAATGGACTATTTCAGTATTGATGTTTGCATAGAAAATTATGGATATGATTGTGGTTTTACGTTGGTTGTATTTTGAGTGTCTGTGTCTGTTGTTCATTTTGTGGTTAATGAGTTTTGTTTAATTATAATAGTGTAATGTTTTGAAATGATATTTTTTTATATGGCTTGTGCTTTACGGCGGAATTTCGGTCTGAGTTATGAAATGTCTTAGGGGTTTGATTAGTATATGTAGGCTTTGTTTGGTAATGTATGATATGTATGTAGTTTGGTTATATATTTTTCAGTTGCTTTTAATCATTGTTGTTGTGTTCTTATGGAAAATATAATGGAAGGTATGTATGTTTATACTAGGAATACTGATGTATTGAGTAAATTGATGGTTTATATAGTTGTTTCAGGGGTAGGGAGTAGTTAGCTCAGTTGTTAGTTGACAGTGTTGTTGGTCTCTTTATGTAGACTATAGCTGTAGAAGTTGACTGCTGCCCTGCTCTTGTGGATATTGAATTGTATCTTACCTCCTTGAATGTATGATAAGATTTCAGTAATAAAAGCACAATAGATGGGTTGGTTTGTATGTTTAGTGATATTGAAGGTTTGAACTATATGACAGCTAGATTTAGGTTGGTGTATACTTGAATTATGGTTGTGAAATATGTCTGAATGTTCTTAAATTAAAAGTTAATATCAGGATCTCTGATAGTTTCTGAGGCACATTACAGTGAAACTGTCTGAGGGGTTGAGTTTTATGTGTAGCATCTGAAATATAATGATAGCTGATTGTAATGGTGGTTTGGTATTGCATGTTTGTAAGTGAAATAAAATGAATTATATAAAATTGATATATATTGCTGGTCTAGTGAAATTTTATGTAGAAAGATGAGAAGATAGATAATTAACTTCCTACAGTATGTTAAGTGCTTAAAACGGTGAGGGGGTGGATTACATCATGTCAAATTAAGTCATGCTGTGATGGTTTGTCTTAGGTATTGGTAGGCTAGAACTGGTTAGTTCAATTCGGGTCCTGTGACTTGAAAGTTTATATAAAATAAGCAGAAGCAAAGAATACTTTATTCATAGTGTAAAAATAATATAAATCCTGCTACACAAGGTATGAAAACTATAAGTCATTGTAAAAGTCTGATGTGAGTGGAGTGGAGATGAATATTATTTTAAGTTCAATGTACGATAGCTAAAATTTGTAAGTCATACATGAGGAAAATTAATGAAACTTAGTTTCAACACAGCAAAACTAATGACAAATGAAATATGGTGGCTCTCAAGGAGGTCGGAGCACACAGAATTTGTGGATAGATGGTGTGAGGTATGCAGAGAGGGTGGAGCTATATGTGGAGCATGAAAATAATGAGGGGCAGACTGTGGAGACATGTGCGTAGCATGCGGAGACTTGTGCGGAGCATGCGGAGAGTGTGTGGAGTCATGAACAGCATAAGTAAATGGGTTCTGAGACATGTGTGGAGAGTGCCTAGTCTTGTTTGTAGAGTGCCTAGTCTTGTGTGGAGATTACATAGTTGTGTGTGGAGATGGTTGGAGCACGAGTCGCATGCATAGTCTTGTGTGTAGCATGCACTGTTGTGTGAGGATGGTTGCAGAGAGTGCATAGATGTGTGTGGAGCAATCCTAGGTTCTGGTCTCGATCTACCGAAATTATATAAACGAAATTGTAGGCAGATGTATACTAGTTGCATTTTAGCATACTGGAAATAATTCATATATAAGTGAAATATCCAGCATCATCGATGAATTGCGTGAAGACAGATACATAGAATGAGACACCAAAAGACTGCTAGCGAGCTTCACAAGCCTGCAAGGTGAAACTAGTCTCGAAGTATAGTTTGGGTGTTTGCTTTGAAGGACTTGTATCAAGTAGACTTGGTTGAAATAATTTCTTATGCTTGCAAGTGTAAAGTTTACAAGTATATTCTGGCTGTTCTTGACTGCTATGTTTAACTTTTGCGGGCTGTGACCATAAAAACTAAGAGTTGTGGGGATATAACAAATGCGATGAACATTGTTTTGCAAGATAAAGGTCCGAGCAAGAATTTACATACTGACCTCTGCAAATAATTCTACAGCTCATAATTTTGAGCAATGATGTCAAAACACAAAATAAACCGTTACTCTACCTAGTGATCTAAAGGCTAGTATCATGAACACTTTAATCGTACACTGAATAATGACATTTGGAAGAAATTCTTAGCACAAGGAAGCTACAGGTGGATGGATATAATGCAGAAGCTTCTGTCAAAATATAATCATAAAGTACATCGGACCACGAACATGAAGCCTGCGGATGTCAAGGACAACTCTTTACTGCACACTGTTTATAAAATTGAGAACATACTGGACCTGCACAAGCCTAAAGTGAAGGTTAGAGGCCATGTAAGGATATCGCGAGTGAAGGAGACCTTTACGAAAGGGTACACACAAAACTAGAGCACTGAAATATTTAAAGTGGTCAAGATTCGACACTACGAACCAAGGACCTACTACCTAGAAGATGCGGAAGGCAAGACTATTCGAGGAGGCTTCTACGGCGAAGAAATTCAAGTTACCAAGTATCCAAAGACGTATTTGGTCGAGAGGATTTTGAAGAATAAAGGAAATAAGGTTCTTGTGCGATGGCTGGGATTCGATGCAAGCCACGACAGTTGGATTCGTCAATCGTACATTATGCATACATAATGTAAATTCTTATGAATGAAGAAATAAATAAATATATATATATATATTTTAAACTAAATTTATGTTATTATTTACTAGCAAATGTTATATTACTGGTAATAGTGTAAAACTGCTTCTGAGATGCCTGGAAGGCAGTCTATGATGACTGCGCACATGTACTCTGAGCGTGTTGAAACTCGAGGCGATGAGCAGGTCGAGGGTGGGCATGCAGTTTCGTCATCTCGTCCTCGCGATGCGCTGTACTGTCCTGTGCACGGCCGTAGACTTATTGAGTCATGCTCCACGCGTGTGTAGAGACCACTCCGACGTGCGAAGAGAGAATGCATACAGGGAGACTGGCAAGTGTTTACACCTCTACCAATTCATATTGCCTTGTCGAGTGATCAGGAATGTTTTCCTTGCCTTGTTAGAAGAAGATTCTGAAGCATGCTGTCATAAAATTTTCTTAAAGAGCATCAGATGCAACAGTCCTTGTACACCAATCAATATTTACATGGCACACTATTACATTTCTATAAAATGTTTTTAAAATGGAAATAATTATTTTAAAGCAATAATAATGCAGTTATTACTCAAAAATAAAAACAAATTACTTTGGTGAGATATCATACTTGTCAAGACTAGTCAATCTAGATGTCAGGAGGTAAGCATAAAAATAAAATTGGTGATAGGGGCGAGAGTCCTGCATATGGTACATTACACATCGTCCTTAAACATATATGTACACTGGTGGAGTCGAATACAAGTAAGTAAATATGAAAACAAATATGGCTGCTGCAGTCGGCACCTGTCAAGGTGATGAACAATGGGTAACATGAAGTGTCTGGTGGGTGGGGAGTTAAGGGAGGGGAAGAGGAGGAGGAATGGGAGATGAGGGTTGTAGCTGGGGAAATGATGAATGAGAGAGCAGATGGAAAGTATGAGCAGAATGAGGGAGCAGGAGGAATGAGAGGTGGGGCTTGTAGCTGGGAACTGTAGAATGAGAGAGAAGGAGGAAAGTATGAGTGGAATGAGGGAGCAGGAGAAATGGGAGATAAGGGCTATAGCTGGGGAGCTGATGAATGAGAGAGCAGGAGGAATGTATGAGTGGAGAGAGAGCAGGAGAAAATGAAAATCCAAGATGGCTGATATGGTGTACCAAGATTGCTGCCTACAGCAGACAGTTAGGTACAATAAGAGAACAAGAAAAATTAAGAGTGGAAAGAGAGAGCAGGATAAAATTAAAATTCAAGATGGGGGTCGAAAACAAGATGGCGACCGGAAACAAGATGGGTGCCAGAAACAAGATGACGGCGGTGACATAATCCAAGATGGCGGACGCGACACCTCGGAACCTCAGCCACCAGCCACTTGTCCCCGAACATACCAAATCATACTGCTACCAATACTTTACACAGAGTTGTTGGTTACATTAAAATATTCCAGCGGGCAAAGCCGCAGACGCGAAGCAGATAATGTATACAATATAAATCTACTTTCTATTTAATCTCTGAATTTGTTGTATGGGTCGTAACGATAAACGTAACACTTTTACCACAGTGCTTACATTTTATTTAGGTATAAGTATTGTTGCATAATACAACGAACAACATTTGGTAATTTACTTTTATCCACTCAAGTAGTAAGTCAATCATTACTGATGCTGAAGTATATTCAGTGATGGCCAAAGTATTGGTGAAATGGTTACCTCAAAATGTTTCATTTATCGCGAACAACCTATAACATACTTCACCAGTATTATCGTAATAAGTAACTGCTCAGCTGGTCAAACCTCACATTTGTAGTTAGTGTCTTCCTTTTGTGATTCTGGCGTCCCAGAATGTGAGAAGTGTCAGTGCTCATCCTATAAAATGTATGAATATTTCCCCCCTCTTTCGTGTTGTCAGAGTACTCGGGAAAACACAGCCGAACTATGATTGAGAGTGAGAGATTTTGGTCAGCGCTTAACATCGAGGTCTTCAGCGCAGGTGAGAGGTGACATGAGGTGGGTGCGGAGCGGCGCCGGAATGACATGAGCGGGGGGGAAAAGTGAGATCCCCGAAAAAACCCGCCGGCCAGCGGTATCGTCCGGCAGGATTTCCACATGCGAAAATCAGGGAACCGACCACGCTGGGAATCAAACCCGGATCGCCTTGTTGGGAGGCGAGTGGTCTGACATTCGACCACAGTGGCCCAACAATGTTTGATATTGATGATATAAGGATGCACCAGTATTTTATTTTCCGTTTTCGAAGTTGTAGGTATTTGTATGCCGCTACAACATCCTCATCTGAGGAACTCATTACAACTGGGTCAGGCCTGGCTGATTTATCGCTTGTTGCATCGCCTATCGTATTGCTCTGGTGTGCATGTGAGAGTTGAGCAGATGCAATTTGCGTCGCGCGAAGCAACTCAACGCTCATCGCATCGCACCGCCTATCATATTGCTCTGGAGTGCACCGTGCCTAAAAGCTCCAAAGTGTATTTATTTTTATTTTAGGGTTTTCTACAACTAAGCAACAATTACTCACAGTAGTGTATATCTACAAGAATGGTTCAGTTAATAATGCTAACCCATCGCGGGAATCTTTCAAAGAACACACGCATACTACTGTTGGTAACTGACTTGCATTAAACCTGGTGGGAAGCGAGAGGTCTGAACCCTCGGCCACCGCGGACCCAACTTTGGGTGGTGATTCTTCATAAAAATGAGGTATAGTCACACAAAGCCATTTTCGTATAGCGCTTTTTTAAAGGGAAAATTAAACAATTTATTATTTTTTTTATTTTTAAAGTAAATATTGGACACGACGTTAAGTTAATCACAATTCTCTGCACAATGTTTAATGCTATCAAGATCCTCAAGCTGTGACGAAACCGCTTATTTAGAGATTTTACGTCTCGTTGACAAGCACGTTCTTAACATAATACAAGGAGACTAGAAAGGAATCGGCCATGTACTTTGTTAAGGCTTCTTATTCGGCATTCGCCTGGACTGATTCCGGGAAACCACGGGAAACTAAAATCAGCAATGCTGCAGCTTGGAACAAAGCCCGTATCCTTCCAAACGCCACTCAAACGTATTTATTACCGTTGGGGTGTCTCGTTCGGCGGGTGAATTTTAAACGATGTGCAACAATGGTAGATGTAATGTTAAAGTGTACTGCTCAAAATTACAACAACGAATTCACACAAAAACCTGCGAACTTTTTTATGTGTATTTGCTTATATGAAAAGACGGTTAACGTCATTGAAACTATTTTATGAAGGACAGACTTTTAAATGGCAGATTTTTTACAGAATGACGCTCCCAAAGACACTCCAATTTACAAAGGGTAAGCTTCTTCAGCAAAAATTCGGAGATAATTACGCATTAACGTAGGGTTATGTGACGAAACCAATTCATCTTCGTTATAAACCTGTTTAAATAACAATATCGGAAAAACTGCGTACATAATGTGTGCGATGTATTGTCTGGGTCATAAGGGAAATACTCTATAACACTACTATAACATAACAGGGGCTGACAACAATGTGAGCATATGTGTGATTCAAGGCAATGCCTTCAACATATTGTGACACCACTAGAGGAAACATTAAATAAATGCACAACACAAGAATAACACAATACATTTTTGACACTCTGGTGTCACAATTTTGTATTAGTATATAAGTTCATGGTGCTATTACGGTATGTGAAGTAGATTACTATAACTATATAATATCTTGTACTTATGTACAACAAAGTGTTGGAGAGATATGGGTCTGTTTTGCACGTTCGTGAGTGAACGCACGCAATTCTGGGGTTTGTTTATCAAGTAAGTGTGTTGGCAACTTGAAAGACTCGTTTTTGAAAGCAGATGGAACTTTGGCGAAATAACTTTTTGTGTGATTTATTTGTTTTAAACGCGTAAGTGTGTGGGGACTTATGCCCTAAGTGTGTGGTGTAAAGCCCAGGGCGATGCGATGTTTAGTTGGTGATCTACTTTGGTTTTTGTGTGACGCATCTGGACTCCTGTTGTTTGCACCGAGTCTATACGAGGCCTGTACTATGACGTGAGCAAGAAGCGCTGGCAAAATCCGATGACGCGTCAACTGAGCTGGACTAGGGTCCGAGCAAGGTAGCCTTTCCCAGGACAGAAAAGTGAAACTTGGATGTTTTGTAATGTTCCAGAGGCATGAAGAGTCCTAGATTTTAACCGGACGTATGGGTCAGCAATCCTTAGGGGCCAAACATGGTGATAGTGGAAATCAAGACTATAATGTGTGTTTAACATGTGGAACTTTAAGCTGGAAATAGCTATTGTAGTTGGACCTTGTGTCTATTTTTTTTGGGTTGTTGAGAGCACTGGCCAATGAGAGTGAGGCAGTGTTTATCGTGCCTGAAAGCCGTCGAGCCAGAGTGGTGGAAATCAGTCAGGTTTTAGTTGTTGGTGGCAGAGAGAACGACTTAAGCCCTGGTGGCGATCACTTGGGGAGTCAGCCGACGTTAACCGACATGTGTTTGTCGGCATTGCTGTACGCGAGTCGTGCAGTAAATTAGTGAATGTTACTTCGCGAGTGGATTTACTGTTTGCAGACGACATAAATGGAGTATTCGTGAATCGACGAGGCGCTGTGTATGTGTATGGGAATCCTTCCTCTGATGCGGTCAAGAAAGGTGCGCCCACAACAAGGAATCTTCAGGAGGTGCTGCTAAGGGACATCATCGTGAAGTCTCCCCAGAAGCCCACCAGTTATCAGCTGCATTACGAGGCCAATGATTCATTTCAAGACAAGCAAACTGTATGTATTGGAATATTTTTTTACTATTGTTTGTTTGAGACTGTTCGGGCAGAGTGTTTATGTTGTTGACATTATGGCTAAAGTACTGTTTATAGCGATTTTCCCATTGTTTCCTTATTACGTTGTCAACGAGTAAATTGGGACACAGTCAAAATATCGTGCCTAGTTAAGACTCTTTTCGACCCCACGAAATTAAGGGTGTCTGACCCCATCATCCAGAAACTAAATCGTCGAACATTTAGAGAACGGATTACTCTTGCCTTTTTGAATGCCAACAGGTTAAAATTCTGAGAGACTGGACGAAGCCATCGGTAGCACGTGCGAACAAAGAAGACAGGTATTTGGTCGGGCTCACCCACACACTATGCAGGGAAAAGGACAAATGCATCAGGTCGTATACCACCAATATATGAGGGAAATGGTATTTAGGGCTTGAATGTACAAGGGTATTTGTATTTGTATTTCAGGATTAGTAATCCGGTAATGCAGATTGCAAATAGCAGAACTGTTTCTCAACTGTTGATGACTGTAGTAAATAACCTTTATGAACCACTTTTCGGCCTATTCAGTACACCGGCCTTGCATTTACAATATAGCTATTTCCATCAGTAGTTATCATGAGGTCAATGTGTTATGGGGGTTGGAAGTAGACCCAGGGTTGGTTCTGAGGAACGAGCTTTGGGGACTGCTGCGGGCCCTAGTTCAACAACACATTGTGACTAAGTATACCCTCATATTCATAGCAATAAGTCTGCACCAGTGATATAGTATCTGCTCAATGTTACGACCACCAACGTCCAGACAGCTTCGACACCGTCAAACATCGAATGTCGCACCCTTTCCAACATTTCTTGTTTGTTTCTGCGTCTGTTGTAGGCTGCCTCGATTCGTGACGAAAGATCAGATTGGTGTGCCACACTTGTAGAAGACCCAAACAATGTTATATGACGCCATAAAAATAATCTGAGGGATTGTGGTCTGGAGAACGTACAGCCATGGAATGTGGGCATGCTGGCCGAACCTGCTTTCAGCGAACATGTGTGTCAGTTGCTGCCTCACTACTCGACTGAAGTTTGCAGGTGCACCATCGTGCTGGATCCACATCTGCGTTCGCACATCAAGGGGTACATCATCAAGATCTGGTAAGTCGTTTGCTAGGAAGTCCCGGTACACATGGCCGGTGAGCCGATTTGAAAGAACGTGCGAACCTATTAAGTGGTCACCTACTGATTACACATCCACATTGATTGCAAATCGCTCCTGATGTGCACGAACGAAAACATCTCGAGAATTTTCATCTGACCGTATGTGACTGTTGCGCATGTTGAAATATCTGTCGCGCGTTTAGGTAGCCTCGTCTGTGAACAAGACAGATGTGTGGAGGTGTGGGTGTACTGGACGTCGTGGATAGTCTTCTATTCGTAGAGCTTGCACACGTTGCAAATGGTAAGGTTAAAGATTCTGCTCGTTCAATATGCTCCAAGCTGTCGTGTAGCTCATTGGATGTGGCGTGATATGATACGAGCGCTGTTGCTGAGTGTGTTCTCTGTATCTTCCAGTATGCTCTCCTCCACAATCGCAGGAACAGAACGAGTTCGACATGTCTCAGGCATATTAAGGTGTAATGAGCCTGTCGTACGAAGTCCACGGTCAAGTCTTTGGTACATGGCACTGTGTCGTCGTTGTGGAAAGTAATCTGCGTACACCCTCACTGCTTCCCGTCCATGTGGATGTGTGGCACCATACATTAAGTTCATATCCGCAAGCACAGACAAACTAAACCGCTCCATACAACAGTTGCGGGAACACTAAATGACCTGACGTCTTCGATGCGGCATGCAGTGATCGGGTCTCCATGCAACTGGCACATTTTACATGTAGTTTATTTATGAACTGCTTGTCAATATTTTATAACCTAACATGCATATTGGTATGAGTTTCACGTGGTGACCGATATATGTATCATACAAATCTCCCTTAAAAATGGCACTAGACGAAAATGGCTTTGCGCGACTATACTTTTTTTTAAGGAATCACCTCTCAAAGTCTGTATCATAAGTTAAGATGTATATATATATTAATATCAATCTTTTATCTTAAATATGCCGACAAACATAAACAGGTGTTTGCTGAGGTGAAAATACAATGTTTGATGCAGGGAACCCATGGTCAATATTATATAGGAAGTGCTGCAGACGCTTCCAAAGTTTGAGATAATGTGAACAGTTTTTGTAATATTTAGGAAACTACTTGATTGACAGAAATATATTTCTAGTTATGATATAGTTTCACCGAGAGCAATAATAACGTGAAATATTTGAACATTTAACACACCTCAGTCATGTTAAAAGTGTGTGAATACCCTTATTGCCTTGAAAAATGACAATAAAAAGTTTCTGTTTTCTATCAAACAGAATTAAATTGCGGGAAATTTAGAAGAAAAGTGACGTTATTTTCGGGAAATCATTGAATGTTTTATTTCACAGAGAAGTGTTAATTGCCTACCATGCATGCAACCAGAAAGTACTGACTATATTCGTTATCGTGTTCAGCGTGCCGCATCGGTTGTAGTTCGATCAAAAAATATACAGATACGTAAAACTGTTTGCAGTTAAGCCTGGTAGTAAAATATAGTTCATGATCACAGGGTATCTATGTACCAGTGTCTGGGATTGGCAAGAACAGGGGCGCAAAGCTATAGACACACTGAGTCCATGAATGCGAACGATCGAAGAGAAAATATTCGCGCGGGAGCGACTGGACTAGCCTTGGTTGAAGTTATGGGAATGTTAGAGAGGGGAGTGGTAGTGTTGTTGTAAATGTAGGCTGCTTCCCTCGGCGGAAGATGAAAAAAGTACGCTTCTTTCCCATTCCGGTGCAGACGGAGTGCGTGGAGAGGCGTAATTGCATACCTCTGCGCCGAGACGCGCATAACTAATGGCAGTGAGCGATAGCGCATGCTAACTAGGACTCACTCAGCTTTCTATCCCCCCTCCACCCCTTTGATGCCCACAAATTATAGTTCAACCAACCCTCTTACACCTCCATGCCTAGCCTCTCTCCAACACTTGACGTTACGCGAGTTAATTCAGTGTGGAGTATTACAGTAAAAATAATTGTGCGCGCACAGCTCGCCGCCCGTGGTCGACCTCCGGCACTGCGAGGCGACCCTGTGCTAGCTGTCGAGATATAGCTCTCGTAGACGCTATCTTCATTCTAGCGTTAGGATGCCACCAAGTGATGTCATTGTCGGCCATAATTGTGATAGTAATGATAATGATAATGGTTTACAGTTGTACCGTCAAATAGTAGAAGGTCAGTAAAAAAATGTCAAAAACGTACACAATACGAAAATTAAAAAATAATAGACAAACGAGTACTGACTACACGTAAAAAAACATGAAAACAACTATACCAGTAAATTCTAACAAAAAAATGCTCGAGCAATAGGATTTATAATGACGATACCGAGGATTATTTTATTCCAGGTCACTCCGCGACAAACCGTCATAAATAAACAGCTATATTCGTAAGTTAAATTGAATCCTTATTTTTTAAAACTGCAAACTGAACAGTCAAGTCAAACCAAATACTGCGATTTGTATTGAATACCGAACACGATGCAAATTGAAATTATATTTCACTTCACAATTCACTAAAATACAGTCGCATACTAAAAAATTCGTTTCCAAAAGTTACTAAATTCCTCAAAAAATAATAACAAACAGCGATAACTTACCTTCCTGTTTATACGTCGTATCTGCTAATCCTGTGTATTGGGACTCGTTCATTAATTGTTTCTTTACTAGCTTGCTACTTTCCACACTTACTAGAAGGAACAGGTTTGGGACTGCGTTTACTTCACAGTTCATACTTTACTAATATTCTTGTAGGGCGTGTCTGACAAACTACGAGCAAGCTGTGACGGCAAATGTCATATATAAATTCGTGAAGTGTAACATATTATGAAACGACTTCGCCAATACTTCCCGGTTGCCAGTATTAATAATACGGCTGATAATTTCGCGAATATGCTTTGGGAAAACCTAGTTCTCAAAACGCATTTGAGTTATTCTTGTGGTTCTGTAAAAATTGTATTTAACGACTCTGGGCTAATTTTAAACGTGTAAGAAATCTTATTGCATCTAACACTAAACCACCATAGTACACTTCAGTAGCTGAAGACAGAGTGTACAAAGGACAACGGAGTCCAGTCGGCATGTTGCTGTACTCGTGAATTAACTGCGTCTGTTAGAATAATTAATTAATTATTTTTACATTTCATTATTCAATATCTCGTGAAGTTGCGTTTATATCCATTTGCAGAATTTAATTTTCAAAGTACCTCAAACCGTCTTATGAGTGTATGAAGAGTTAGTATTACGAGTGAAAAACATCGCAATGTAGTTATGTTTAGGAGATAATATGGAAAAAAGTAAAAACTCCCCCTCGTTACTCCTATGGAAAGAATATTTAAATATGTTCTGATATAATTTTTTATTACACTGTAGTAATACATTGAAAATAAAAAGAAAGATACGATCGTGTTTTCACTCGTTTCAATCGCGTAATGTTTTAATTTAAAAAAAAAACATATTTCTCACAGAATGCCTACACCGTTTTATAACACGGAAACATTCATTATTCTAGGAATGTACTAACGGTAAATTCCGTAAGTGACTAAGTTAGTACTCCCAACTATTAGACTACATTTTAAGTCGTAAGCCATTATAAGATTTTATTTAAAACCGTAAATAGTACGACAAATAATACACATTAATATGTCGTTATCCAACTTTAATAAAACGTATTAATAATAAATCTCTGGACACCGAATGCATTGCTTCGGACAGATTTGAGGTAATTTACCATACGCTGAAAATTTATAAAATTGTCCGTTGGGAAAATTAGCACTGCACGTTATTGCATATAAATATTAGTTTTTTTTTTACAGTGTTTGTCCCACTTCTAAATAATCGAATTAGTTGAAATAGTTGTAAGTGTTCGTATTGAATAACATGGTTGCAAACATTATTATGCGCCTCAAATATATTCCTGACAATACTGTTTATGTAAAGAGCTCTGGAGATCTCACAGCGAGAAAGTATCTTTAGCCGTCCCTACAGTGTGATGTTCGGTACGCCAACGTTGAATCACTAACATCCCCAAATACTTACAAATAAAATATTTTTATATTTATTTTGTCACGTTTATATTTTTTGACGTAAGCAGGATAATATTGGTTTCTTTGCTGGAAACTTTTCCTTTGTTTGCATGTTGCTTCGCTCCGTAGTTCAAAATATTACAGAGATTTCGCGTAGAATACTTTGTCCAATTAACGCGTAGAAGGAAAAATTTCGAATAATATTTTAACTGGTTATGACCTAAAGTTGTAATCACGTTATAAATGTATGCGTTTGAAGACTGCTATCAGTTGTATTTTCAATTGCTTTCAAACTACGAGGAAGCCAAATATTTTCAAAATATGCGAATTATTTTAATTTTAGATGCTCTGGTTCCCATTTACATAATTTTGATAGACCTTTTTAACCTAGCGCATCACCGCACAGCTAATAATAGTAGTAATTATATATACATATATCCCACTTATTCACTGATTCATTAACACACAGCCCAAACTACTACACCTAAAGACATGACATTTTGAAGGCGGCCTACCCTTACGTCGCACAGTGGCCCCGAATGCCTTTGCACGCTCTGAAGTTCCGAAAATCCAGTTGTTTAGTAGGATGTTCAAAATAGGCTAATTTTATTCTCCTCTATCCACTTTACAACTCTACCAAATTTTAGTGAATTTAGATGTGTTTTCAGGAAGTCCTGAACTGGCATAAGTGTGCTAGAATTTTATTCCTTGGCTTTCTGCAAGAAGGTAAGGTAAACCTGGAAGATATGACGCACCTTTTAATTTATATTGTCAAAAATACCAAATTAATTATATCCTAAAACAAATACCAGTGGAACAAAGTTAGTGATTTCATCTATGCGGAAAAAAATTATGAAAATAAAATTATGATGGTAACATAGTCAAAAGCTAAACATACTAATACCTTTTTTTTGGCCATATTACCCATAGGGGTGGGAGATAAGGCAATAAAGGGGTGGGAGATATGGCTTGTGTCATAACAATGTTAAAATTGTCAACTTCAATAGAAAATTATTTACCAATCTACCAACAACTAAAAATATGACGATAACTTATTTTTAATTTAAAGTTTCTAATTTATTTACTCGTATAACAAAATAACATGGTACAAAAAATATTGACTAACATTTAAAAAATATTGAGCTTCCTTAACCCTCTCACACACTTTATACACAGGCGTTGAAAACAAGATCTAGGGAACACATTAGTCACATAATCACGAAACCTTTAACGAAATCAAAAACAGAATGATATATGGACAAACAGTTGAACATGTTTTGTTGTTCAATTTTTTCTTGCATTTCTTTTTTTCTTCACTCTACCACGCATGTTGCAAATTTGACCATAAAGGGTACATGTTTCATGTAGCCACCTATTACATATTGAACATTTAATCCAATCATCTCTTGATAAAGTGTCTGCATAGTTCTCAAAACATTCACAGCACTCGTCTTCTTCATAACTGTCAGTATCATCACTTGAGGCAAACTCCACCACATCACTATTTTCTTCACTAGAAGATGAATAGTCAAGTTGTTTTTTTTTGTAGACTTTTTCGATATACGTTTAAATGTTTTATGCTTCTTAGGCCTTTCCAAGTCCTTTGTTGATTTCTTCGTATCCTTTGCAGCAGTACGTTTTTTCGCATCCACACTCTTCCTCCTCTTCTCTTTTATCACATCGGGATTGGTAACTAGTTGCGCACGTTGTTTTCTGGCTGGTCGTTGCCCTGGAGCTTGATTTGGTATAGGAGATACCGTATGTAGCAATTTGGTTGGTGTCACATCTTGGCTGGGGATGCATGGAGCCAAAGAAGCAGGAAAAGCAGAGACTGTTACCATCGGTTTGAAAGCAGAAGATGTAGAAGGAGACTCATTGGATGTGGAAGGACATTCAGTAAGTTCGCATATTGAAAGAGACTGGGTTTTAGCAACACCTGTTCGGATACGTTGTGGAATACCATTTCCCTCCATAGGAAGAGGATCGTCATGGCCACTTTCGAAACAAGCACTACGTTCTACAGGAAGGAGCTGGTCAGTTGGATCGGACTGTCGTAAATATGCATAATCTGGAATGGCTGAAGGGTTCAGCGGTACTATCCCTGTAGCCTTGAATCCCGAAACACCATTTTATACAGTAGCGGCACGAGACCAAGCACTCTTCAAGAGAACTCCAAAGTGGTGGCGTTCAATGCTGGTATGACTTAGCATCCAGTTATGGCATGCATCTGCCCAATAAGCCTTAAGTGGCTTGAAGAAGCTCCGATCAAGGGGCTGAAGGTAGTGTGTCGTGTGGCTCGGCAGACACAGAATGGAAATATCATTATCAACAGCTTTTTGAAGTATATCTGGAGAGTTTACATACGAACCGTGGCCATCCAAAAGAAGAAGACATTTCCCGGAATTCTTGCGTGGAATGAAGTGGTTTTCAAGCCAGTCCATGAATATGTACTCGTCTATGTATGCAGATTTCTTCCTCATTGTTATGACGCCTTCAGGTGGACTACTTTCTTCCCACATTGCTTTCTTGTTTACCCCTTTAAAAATGCAGTATGGTGGTAAAAATGAGCCCTCCGCATTACAAAATGCCACTACAGTAACTGTTTCGCCCCTTTCCTTTGCTTTTCTTACATGAACATTTTTACTGCCTCGTTCAGCAACAACATGTCCCGGCTCATTCCTTAATGACAAACCCGACTCATCCATGTTGTATATGTTGCTTGGTTTACACAACAGATTATCTTCCGTCAAGGTTTTTTGCAATAGCTCGAAGTAGGCTTTAACTTCTTCCTTGTTCATCCCGTCTGCACGATTAATTGATATACCTTGAGATTTTCTAACACACAAATCGGCGTTTCTCTTCATAAAAGACTTGTACCAATCACAACCCGCTAACCTCGTTGCCTCGTTGAATTTATGTGCCTTATTCATTGAAACTGCTAAGTTATATGTGATTCTTCTACGGTTTTTCCTAGTTGGAGTGAATCCTGCTGCCTGAAGCTTTTTTACATGGCTAGCAAGCTTCCTTTCAGCATCTTCCCCTAACAATGGAGGTTGACTGTATTGCAGCGTTTTAAAATATAATTATGTCTTTATGCTTTTTTTTGTTAATCCTTCAATACAAAAAGAGCGAACACAGGTGGACAGTTGTTCCTACATGCAAAATGTAGCTCAGGTTCTAGGTAAACAGTGTACAAAATTTCATCTGCGCGTTTTTGCGCGTTTATGATAATTCGTAGAAAATGGGTGAGTGTGTGTTGCGTGCCAGCCGTCCTGTAAAGCGAGCCATCACAACAGACAATACAGTCAGCGAGTTGAAAGTGGTCATTGTCAGCGGCATAGCCAAGGGAGGGGGGGTTCGGGAGTTCTAACCACCTCACTTAGCCACAAAAATGCAAAAAATATCATATTAAAGACTAAATATATTTGTACCGGTATAACATTCAATGTTTCGGTACATAAAAACTGCTAAAATAGCGCTATATTGCACCTTGAAATCCAAATTTTTCCGGGGTGAGAACCTCCAAACCACCTGCTTTAAAGGGGTGGTCGGTGTTTGTTATATTATTCTCAGGTTAAACCCCCCTCTTAAACATAATCCTTGCTACATCACTGGTTATTGTATTTTTTTGTTCAATCTCGTTGCTGACAGCAGGTGTTGAGAATGCACTAGTCCCATGAACGTACTGTAGATGTCCATGTTATTGTTCTTCCACTAAGACCGTATCAGAATCACAAGATGTAAGTCCACGTAAGAAGCAATGTCATGTAAGTAGGAAACATATCTATGTGTGCTATGGTATGGCAGTGAATTACCGTTAGTTACACATTTTTATGATTTTTCTATTAGTTGTAACGTTGAATGTTCTCTTTCAATACAAGCTGGGTTAACTTCCAAACATGTCGCCCAGATATATGACTAGTAGAGAACTGTGCAGATTGTTTGTCAAAACTAAGAGTAAGGAGCAAATATTGCAGCACATAATTATCTCTCTTATCAGACTATGGTGCTGACTGAGAGGACGCGCTGAGTACTGTAATGAAAACAGTTTTCTCTTCATATCTGAGATTCTGAAACGAGTGCAACAAACACAGCGAAAGTTTTGAAAACAAGCATAGAATAAAGCTATATGCGAAGCTTAAAAAGTCACCTTGATTGAACGTGACGCTAAATATAAACATGCAGTTATAGGAAAGCTGTGAGAGATTAAAAATTGGCAGCAAGAGGAAAAGAAAGTTATAAGCAACGTTTACAAAACTAACATTATTTCTTTCAAATATATTTTGCGATTTTTTCTTCTCAAGTACACCATTCAAGGCAGTTTTTTGTAAGGCCCTATTAAAACCATTAAGCATTTGACGTCGTACTAATGCTAACATTTTCTATAATTTCGTAAGTATATTCTTTATAACGATTCCGGCTCCTGCCTCAGATAAGTCGCAATAGTGCACAGCCATTTATTCGCCTTTCAATAGAATTATACTCTTATTATTTTACCGGGTTTTTACTTATTCGGTTTCTTGTCTGTTTGTCTGTTCAATGCACATTTTTCAATCGATTTTAAACTAACTTAGGCTACTGAGAAGTTAAGTACTTGAAACTTTAAAAATAGATAAGAGTTGTTTGACAATGCAATATTAACTCGCTTTCTTGTCTGTAGGTTTGTCCATATAAACTTTGCTTTGTTTAAAATATACTGAAAAATATTACACATAAGACTAAAAAGCTGAAAATACTTATTTACAGAATTTTTTAATGTGATTGCCACGTTTTTAAAACGAACTAAAAGGTATAAAATAATAACTCGTATGGAAATACTTCTGATATTTAAAACGAAAAACGTGAAGCGCATGCAACAGAGAATAACAGCTCATATCATTTGCAGTACAATAAAATTGTTATTGACTTACATGAACTTTTCATACATAGATTATCTATTGCACTCGACCAAAGTTGTTCGTACAGTATTTAATCTTACAAGTATTTTTTATACTTTTTAGTCTGTTTTAGAAACGCGGTAACTTAAATTTAAAAAAATATTTTGTTTGAATAATTGTTATTAAATAAAATACATCATTACTGAATTCAGTTACAACTCTTCTTGTCATAATCATCTCCCTTTTCTGCGACATCAAATACCCTTGGTAACCATTGTCTTTTCTTTCTTTTCAGCGCAGTGAAAAAAATAGCTCACTTAGTACAAAACAGTTAACCAAAATTTTCAGTATTTCTCGAAAATCAAAATCTAAGGGCATTAAAAATTAAAACGTGGTTCCAATAAATTAGCTGTATCTTTTTAACTTGTTAAGATATCGAGATAATGGATTTTCCTAAGGAATGCAGCTTATGAAAATACTTGAAAAGCTATTTTAAGACTTTTAAAATGTCGACAATATAGGTTGGTGGAATGATGTAAAATGTTCCAGAAATCCTGAAAAGTTAGTGACGACCACGAAGAAGTAATTATTAGTTATTACCGTTTGCCGTCCTATTGATTCGAACACTTCTTTACGCACGGGTCTGTATGTAAATATTTAATTTTTTAATAATTCTCACGCCCTATCTTGGCGTAATTGTTTGCGATACTGGTACCAGGTTTTGGGTTCGAATCCCGTGTATGGCAAGGTACGACGGGTGACTGCTGTGATATTACATACACAATGTTAGTGGCAGCTGCCAAAAGAGTTAATTTTCTATTTGGAGTATGATAATTGAGGGGTGGCTTCCCTTGGTGGCGTAGGCACCGACAAGTTTTCAAAAGGGTAAATGGTATTTTCCCGATATCCTTGTTATCTCACAAACCTAGCGAGGTATAGTTTTGTTTTGGGGGCGAAACGTCGTAAAATGTATTTTTGCCATGTTCTGTAAATCTCATTAACTCCATAAGCTATCGTTAGAAAATGTTTTATACCAGCAAAGTCTTGGAAACACTGCAATGTCTTGCAAAATGTAGGATTGAGAGTTGAACGTCTGTCACAACGTAGCAGTATGCAGACCAATAACAGGCACTGAATATTATAATTGCAGAATTATTACTGGCTCACATAGGGTAACAGCTCAATGTACTATCGACAACCCGTAATCTTTTGGTAAGCTGAACGTACAGTGAAATTTAGCAAACAGTCAAGATTTCCTGCAATAAACCATTATCTATAGCTATAGGTATAGTTTTTACTTCAAACATTTCAAGCGGGCAAAGCTGCGGCCGGGCTGCTAGTGTGCATGTGCATGTGTGTGTGTGTGTGTGTGTGTGTGTGAATAGCTGATTGGGAAAAGGATAATATTCAATTTATTACAGTTTTGAGAAAATTAAAAAAACACTGATTTGTAGAAAAACTAATGTTTGGATCAAAAACTTCAAAACTAAACAATTGTAGTATTAGATGTAAGCAGTCAAACGACACTATAATCAATTGCAAATTCAAAGTAAGTAACAAAATATAAATAATTCAAAGTGTCGGAATGTAATCCTTTTTCCGCTAAACAAATATCAATAACCCAGAAAATAAAAAATACTTATTCAAACATCCGAAATGCATTAAGAAACACAGTTTGTAAGACAAAATAATACTACATTGAACAAAATACTTCGATATGTATACACATTTCAGCCAAAAAAATAATATAAATACATTTTACACAACCCAAATGCGTAAAGAAACTCTGTTTATAAGACAAATGAGTAGGTACTGCACTGTACAAAATACACATTATGGCCAACTAAATAATATTTTATAATGCATATGAAATGAAAACTCTGTATTTAGGACAAAATGGTACTCCACCGATCAAAACACTAACAGTTCTATATATTGAACTAGCAAAAAAAAGTGGTAAAGACTATTTTTAGAATCAAAATGCAACATTTCAGCAAAAAAATAATAATATTACAACTATAATGCATTAAGAAACTCTGTTTATAATACAAAATAAAAGATACTGCACTGAATAGCATACGTGTTAACATTATAGTCAAGAAGTGTAATGTGACTCACGTTTGGAAAATGAGGATAATATTAGAGTTTTGCAACACCTACAGGCCTTAAAATGTATTCATGTCTATGGTCCATACAATATTATTCCATAGCAACATCGATTTTTATAAAAACAAAGTACAAAATGCAAACATAATCTGTATTTTCACAGCAGTGAAGCAGGTTTTGCCCGTTTATCTAGAGGTCATGCACAGACGTCGCAAATCGATCTACTCCTTATTCGAGCACAATATTGTGTGGAAGATGGATAACATTCCTGGAATGTTATCCTTATTCCACTCAACGAATATGTTATCGCCAATTTAAACAATGGACTACGACTGCAATATTACCCTTCTTATACTCAGTAAATGGTTTATAAGAAATAATACGAAATGGCTATCTCAAGTTACTTTTGCATTTTTGTGGAATGTTATCCTTTTTCCACTCAGCCATTCATATATGTTTGGGGGAAAATGTATATATATGTATATATGTATGTATATATATATATATATATATATATATATATATATATGTGTGTGTGTGTGTGTGTGTGTGTATGTGTGTGTACACAAAGTTACACAATAAATTATATATATGTGTGTATGTGCACATAGTTACACTATGTATATATATATACGTATGTGTGTGTGTTGGTGTGGTGTGTGTGTGTGTACGCGCGCAAAGTACCACTCACTCATTCACTGACCCATTATCGCTCATGAACCGTGGATCTTGAAGCATGAAATTTTAAGGATAGTTTCCCTTAATGACGTCAGCACACTATAAGAAGGAATACTAGTTGAAAAGGAGCAAAATGTGTTTTCAATTAATCCTCGATAGCGCTTATACCAGTCGCGGTATCGAGGTGCATTATGCTTCAGAAATGAATCTTCAAAAATGCATATGTCACAGGATTTTGTTTTTGAAATCCTTCAGTTAAATGGATTAAAAAATATATGTTCCCAATAAATCCTCGACAACTCTTATACCAGTTGAGGTATAGAATTGATTTTTACTTCAGAATGAATCTTGCTCATATCCCTAGAAAGTATTTCAGCATTTTTCCAATGATCCTCGGTATGTTGAGATAATGAGATAATTATTGAAGATGAATGAAGGTTACATGAATACCTTAAAACCTTTATCGCCATTCTTTGAAAATTCGATATTTTAGGGATGGATACTCCAAAAGATTATAACACTGCTGGTCACAAATTAACATAGATTATCTTACTAACTCACTGTGAAAAATTTGTAATTTTTCACAAATGTTGGTGGCAGCATGAATCTCCTCACAAGTTCGTTTATTTTTTACAATGACGAATGTTGCGTAGAATTACACTAACAGCATAGGATGTATAAACGCAACCACATTTAGTAAAACTACGCAGACATTGTCAATGTAATATAACATCAGAACTTGTGTATTTTAATACAATTGTCATGTAAAATCCCGTAGGCATTGGCTGTGTAAAAATACCTCTACGTGTTGTCCTTGCACACGTAGTCTACTTTATGTTAATTCACACGAACATCGCCACAATGATTTTACCTGTTTGTAACTAATCACAAATAAAGTGTAAAACTTCACCCACATCGCCTCTGTACAATTATCTCTATATTTTGCTATTATAAACGTACATTGTAAATATTCACAGCAACATCGTCAATGTACATTTAATGTCCGATATTCCAGTTTGGCACACCGATGATGTAAAACAGCACAGACACTGCCTGTATACTATTTGATTTTATTGACGTGTATTGTGTAAATTTACACCAACGCCGTCAGTGTTTTTTTAACCTTTTTGTTTAGAATTTTAGCACCGCGAACATGCAATAAAACACAGATGAAGCTTTTGTAAAGTTACCTGTACGTTTTGTTCTTTAGTAACTTCTTGATGTAAATTTGTACAAACATTACCGCAGGGATTTTACCTATTGGCTTGTATCTAAGCACAAATAAAGTGTAAAATTACACAGACATCGCCCGTGTAAAATTACCGCTATATTTCGCTATTATACGCGTACGTTGTAAAAATTCACGCCTACTTTGTCAGTGTACTCTCACTATACCCCGTATTCCAATTTTACGCATTAGGCATGTAAATCTACACAGCCACATTCTGAGTAAAATTACCAATATTAATTGTTTTATACCTGAACCGTATGTCAATTGTCTCTAACATTACAAGTGTGTTTTAACCTTATATTTAGAACATTAGCACATCGAGTACGTTATAGACACAGACAACGCCTGTATAAAATTACAACTGCAAGTATTTAATTCTTGTACACTTACTTGAAGTGAATATGCACCTACACCGTCATTGTAATTTTTTTTCTCTCACATTTTGGTAGAGTTTCAGACCACTCCCTCGGGTGTGTCCAGGATTTTTGTGTGTCATTGAAAGTTATTTATTGAATTATTTGTGTAGATTTTTAGCCTTTTTTTATTTTCCGAACTATTCAAAATTAGAATGTCTTGCGTGTATAGGGCCGTGGCTATATATTAATAACTATTATCGAACTGAAATCTTAAGCATGGTCACTCTTACAATTTTATAATACAACAGAGAAATTTTTTAAAGTAAATGTGAAATAATTTTAAAGTAGTTCTTAGACATGTGACATATTGGTCTTTATAGGGAATGTTACAGGGTCTGCTCCACTGAGTAGTGAACATTTTTTTTTTTTTTTTTTTTAGTTTAAAACTATTTCCTTTAGAAATGCATATTGAATATGACGTACTGTATGACCTAGAGTTAAATTTATCAAATAGCAATATGCTTTACTGTTTCACCTGCACGGCGATTGAGTGAATTAGTGAGATATTTTGGTCAGCGCATAACATCGAGGTCTTCAGCGCTGGTGAGGGGCGACATAATGTAGGTATGGAGCAGCGCCGGAATGAAAGGGCGGGAGAAACGGGAGATCTTCGAGAAAACTTGTCGACCAACGACATTGTCCAGCACGATTCCCACATGCAAAAATCCGCGGACCGACCCCACCGGGAATCGAATTCTTGGTGAGAGGTGGATGGCCTGACCATTCGGCCACCGCGGCCCCATGCGCGGCGATTGAACTCATCCCTCTTTTGAAGGACGATACAGAAAGAAACTGTAGGCCTATTTAATGTAATTGCATATAATTAAACAAAAGTTCCAAACGCTTTCATATAAATGTAGGACTTGAAATGAAGTTTCGGAGAAATTTGGATCAGTATATATTTTTGTAATTTGTATTCAAGTGTTTT
Organism: Medauroidea extradentata; assembly: GCA_003012365.1. Lineage (NCBI taxonomy): Eukaryota > Metazoa > Arthropoda > Insecta > Phasmatodea > Phasmatidae > Medauroidea > Medauroidea extradentata. The sequence goes on along the minus strand of PNEQ01100566.1, from coordinate 1,442 downwards.
ATAACTTAAATATTTGAAACGACTGCATAAAAATACCCAACCTATAAAATAAACCATTACTTAATAGTTATTTTTCCAACATGTACCATACTTAATTTCCATCAGATAACTTCGTGTGATATAGTGAAATGGTGGAAAATGTGAAACCTTCGTGTCATATTGTAAAATGATATAATGGATTATACGACGGTTTTAAAACGGTTATTACATTGGCAATTGGAGAATGCTTACTTTCCGGCCACTGCTAGTATATTATATAGGCCTAATATAATAAAACATAATGTATTACCACTAAAATTTTAATAATAAAACAATAATAAAAAATGCTTTTTATTTCAGAGCTATATTTAGCTGTTGGCGAACGTTAAATCGTAGTTAGGCCAAATTTACAGATATAGAAAACCAGACACTAACATAGAGAGAGAGAGAGGCACAGTATTCAGTATTAATGTCAAAGTATTTTCCTGTATGAGTGTAATTCTGTTTAGTTATTTTTAGCTACGCAGAAATACTTTGGCCGCTTTGAAATTAGATTGTGAATCTAAACACATAAATTTAATATAATTTACACGCTTTGACATAAAATACAAACGCAATAAACATTCTAGAACTACGATGCAAAATTGGCAGTTTTCTGATTATAAAGTTTACTACACTTTCATTAATAATTGAATTAGATTTTTCAATGTTTCATCCTGGTTGTAATTTATCAGGTTGGAGTCCCGCCTGTTGTCCATGGCTCCGATACGAAAATTTACGTATACGTGCACAATCGTACGAATTCAGAAAACACTGGTTAAACTTTAATAAAAGCACTAACGTAAGCGGTACGCATCGATTAATTATTACTATTAGCAAAAATCAAATAATTAATTTGTATTGTAATGTGTAACTATTGTTGCAAACTTTTTTTTTACGTTGAAGAATGCATAATTAAGAATGTATGTTATGAAAACTGGATATTATTTTTCGTGTTATTAAATTTTATTTAAATGTTTACAACACTAATATCAAATTTCCTAATGCATTTTTGGGTTGGAAGAAAATCGCAGACACGATTGTTTTACTACAGATATTTCACTTCAGAATTTTGTTACTAACCGTGTTAATGCGGTTAAAAATAAATCATCTTAAAATATTAACGCGTGCTGTATTATTCCGCTCAAGGCAGTCGTTTACTCATTTTTAGCCTACTTTCCTCTAGGAAAGATAGGCTTATGAGATCGCGCGTCTGTCTGTCTGTATGTCTGTAAGTCTGTATGTATGTATGAATGTCTGTATGTCCCCCCCTAATAACTTTTTATACAGTTCATGGTAAATAATGAAATTAATACAGAATATTATGCCATGACTGGTGATTACGACGCAATTTTTTTTATCGGTATACTCGCTATATTAACTTGTGTGTAATAATGATAACTTTTGAGTTCACCAAATGTGAA
>PNEQ01100554.1:0-19106 GCA_003012365.1 Medauroidea extradentata | reverse complement strand
TCTTCATTCATTTTTGTGGAATGGCTACAGCCACTGTGTTCGGACTAAGTATTTTTGTATATAGCCTGTGTGTTGGCCAAATTTTCAGTTTTATGTAAAGGTGCCTTTCTACATACCTGTGTATACAGTACATTAATATATTGGCATTAGACCTAAGTGTTTCGTATTTCCCGCGCACGAGCCTGGTGCACATAGTCAACTGTCAACTAAATGACAGAGTTGGCAATACTTCGCTGGAAGCAGAAGAAACAGTTATGTGCAAGACAATATGGCGGTAAGTCGTGGTGCAGTTCGCTGCTGCCTATTGGTTGAATTTTTGTGACATCTTCGCTAATTACTAGAATTCTTTCGTATTGTGTTTCGTACTGTTTATGGGCAAACATTATTTGGTCCTCCGAGCAGAATAGTGCCAATTTTAGAATTTGTTTTTTGATGTGTGCAAGTCGGGTTATGGTAAATGGACACATGACAGACTCGTTTCGCAGAGCTGTGTTTTGGTGTCCGTGTGCTTCGTATTACACTAGAAAGCACATTTTCTGCCATGAAGATTATCGTGGACACGAACATAGGTAGTTTTTTTTGTGAGCTCTGGCTGCCCATGGTTGCGGTTAGTCCTTTGTGCGCAAGTGTTTACGCTTGCGCCACTATTTTCTTTATCTTGGCGCTTCTACCACGATTTGGCTCCTTTTTCAATTTTTAGAAAATTTTCTTTGAACCACACAATTGGGCAATTTATGTATCTCATTCTATAGTTTGGATTTTATTAGTTATTGATTTGGCTCAAGTTTCTCCTTATGGTTTGGTCCCATTTGGTCGAAGCTTTCTTGGTTAACTTAATCTATTTGTACGAGGCCTATCAAGCAGGTTTTTGGCATACTAACTTTTGGTCAGGCTTCTGTCACTAATTTTGCTTCTAGAGTCTGGTGCACTGTTGTCTTTGTTTCTTTAGGTTTGTGTTGTGATTCTTTGTTGTCATGTTAAAAATGGCTGAAGCAAAAGCAGCCTTGTTATGGCTTCATCTGGCAGAGAGTCGCCTTAAGCATGTCCATGATCTTGCACTGGTCGTTTTGAAGAAGCCATCCATACACAATTTGTTTGTCTCCACCACCCATGATCGGTCAAAGGTAAGAGGTAATATTTAAACAGATTTCATTACTGTGCAGTTGGTGGTGGATAAGTTGCCAGATGTGGATGCTCAGAAACATGCTGGGCGCATGGCAGAATTCGAAGAGAAGTACTGTATTTCTATGTCATGGAGATGGTAGCTGCCCTCACAGAAGAGCCAAAAGGCCAGGTTCTAGCCACTGCTAGTAATAAGGCCCACCAATCTAGGATAGTCTAACCCAATATAACTTTACCCAACTTTGATGCATGCAATGGCCTATTTTTGTAACGTGTTCACCACTTTTGGTATCTGATACTGCTGTAAGAAACTGGCATAATTGAAGGGTGCACTTCAGGAGGAGAATCTATGATCCAGGTATCAGCCATGTCTGAGGCTAACTTTAAGGTTGCTTGAGATCTTTTGGTGGAGAGGTATGAGAACAAGTGACTAATTGTTAATGTTCATGTAGAGGCATTGCTTCATGCTCCATCAGCATCATCCAACACACCCATTTCATTGTGTCGGTTGCTGTGCACCATTACAGAAGATGCTCCCGTACTTAAGGCTCTTGAAGTTCTGATAGAACAGTGGGATTTAACACTGCTTCCAATCCTGTGCAACTGTTTAGATGTCCAACTCCAAGCACAGTGGGAGCTCACACTTGGTTGTGAGTCACTCACTCTGGCAGAATTCGTATCCTTCCTTGACAAACATTATCGTGCCCATGAGACGGTGAGTTCTGCAGCAAGCAAAAATGTCAGGACATGCTCTGTAAAGCCCAAACCTCCACTTACAGTGCCCCTATGGAGACAGCCTCGTAATGAGTCCCACAAGCAGTCATCCAAGTGTTTGGTGAGTTCCAATCAAGTCAAGTGTTGTCAGTGTCAGGGTGCACACAAAGTGTTCAGTTGCTCGGACTTTGGTGGCCAAACTCCTAGGCAACGGCATTCAGTTGTCGAGGAATGCAAGATGTGTTAAAACTGACTCTCCCAGTCACACCGTTCCAAGGGTTGTCTGTTGTCATCATCAGGTCTTCCCTGTGGTGCTCGCTGTCACACATTACTCCAATCTGAATACATATAACAAAGCAAAGAAGGGCAGTCCGTTGTTGCAGCCATAATCTGGCTCTTCTCATTCCACAGACACTCATCCTGCTCCCTCTCTATCTGCTGTTACTCTAGAAAATTACTGATGTTTTATTAAAAGTCAGGCTGCATGTGATTGTCTTCACAGCCAACATTAAGCAGGTACAGTCGAATCTCAATTTTGTGTACACTTATTTAATGAAAACATTGATTTAACGAAAGGATTTTTGGAACTTTGAAAAAATAACAAAAAATATATTAAATAGCTTTGATAAAACGGAATATAAATTGTAATGTAAGTCTACTAAAAATACTACCACTGGCTGCAGTATAAATTTATTTCTCCGTAAATAAGCTCAAACCATTTGTCAAGAAACAAAAACAAAAAAATTATTAAAATTCGTTGAAAACTTTAGCAGCGAGAGTAACTTTTGAGATAAGCACGGCACTGTGGCCGAGCCAGCGATGCTGTGTTGCAAAACAAGAGCACGCCTAGAGCCTCACGTTAGCAGCTGGCGAGTGAACAATCATCTAGGTACCCAGTCACCACAACGCGGCAGACAAAATAGGAACTACTAATTCACAGATAGTGCTTCGCGTCTCTGTTAGAATGCGCTGCAGTGCAACGTGCTCTATTGATTAATATTATTACAGATAGAATGCAGTGGTGTCCAGCGTGATTATTTTCTGTCGCGCCCCATGATAAAAGCAGCAAATTTATAAAAAATACATACTTATATTATTTATACAGACTTCCTCCAAAGAATTTACTACCGTAAACTTAAAGAATTAATTTTTTCGATGCTAAAAAACTGCTTGTGTGCAAAGTATTTTTAGTCAACAGACCAGTTTGTTGAACGAGCATGGTTGCCTACAAGCTACAATGGCCGCCACCGTATTTAATTATCATTTTACTGTTGTCTTGCAAACTTTTAATTAAGTTTTCATTGCAACTTTTTTTAACGTTTTTCATGGGAATTTCCTGAATTTTGTTGTATGAGCGAACAGAAGAGAAATGGAAAGATTGACAGCTTGGCAGTGTTAGTCATCACGTCTCATGTGTTGATGGCGTGTGGGCAGCCTAACTTGCCATGCACACGGTCGCCGAGCATTCCACCAGAAGTTTTTATGAAGTTTTTTTCACCGATAATTTTCTTTCATGGCTGTGGCTTACCTGTTGACGGTAAATGCATTTAGTTATTGCTTTGAGCTAACAGACTTTTTTTAAAATTACCTTAAATTCCGAGAAAACATGCCCGAAGATTTCACTTTGATGGGTGGGGATAGGGAGGGGGAGGGGGGGATTTAAAAAATATGGAGTCCGATTTAACGAAACATTGATTTAGAGTAAACATTTTCGGGTCCCATGGCATTTTGTTAAATCGAGGTTCTATTGTAGTGGCATGTCGCAGTCATCAGAATCTTCAGCTTATTGTTTGGCGTTTCAATAACAGTGATGTGGTGGAAGATTACCATTTGAAGACTGACTTACTGTCTCTTCTGCTCAATACTTGGCACTTTGTACCTTGCAGCAGTTGGTTGAGGATGAGTGGTAGCAATTTCCTGCTGCAACTAAGGTGTTGAAGTCTGACGTCTATATTGATGACATGGTTACTGACGCCGAGTCTGCACTGGCACTTCAAAGGGAGTTGATTTTACTGCTGACGAGTTCAAATTGCCAAAATTTGTCAGCAACCATCCAGTCTTGCTTGATTGGTTCTCAGAGGAAGATGTAGAAGGCCCAGAAACCCTATCATTGGATGAAGACAGTCAGGTAGTGAAGGTTCTCGGGTTGCAGTGGAATCCTACTGTTGATAGCTTCTCGTACAAGAAACGGCCTAGTCACAAAGAAGCTATAGGATGTTCACAATAAAGTGAGCATTGTTTAATTATTTCTTCCAGCTGTTTTGCAGCCACTTTAACTAGTTTTGATATTAAAACTTACAAGTAGTATCTAAAAACCAGTGTAAACATTTCACTATGTTCTAAACTTAACATATTCTGTCCCAATAAAATATATTACTTATCTATTATAGGTTTTAGTGAGTGCTCAGTTTGTATTGAATAGCCCATACCAAAAGGAACATCTTGTCAGATATTGCCAGGATATTCACCCCTTTTAGATGGCTCTCTCCTCTTGTTCTTCTAAGCATCTCATTCATACACTCTGGCTGGCAAAATTGGATTGGGATGCTGAACCTCCTCGTGATGTCCGAAGGTGGACACAATTCAACAGTGAGCCACCACTTATATCATTTCAGTTGTTGTTCCGCGACAGATCATTAGCCCTGCCTGTTGCAATGATTCTCTGACAGCTCTGAGACTGGTTACGCTGCGATGGTTTATTTACGTCTTATTAACCTACAGAATGAAGTCAACACATTTGGTTGCAGGTAAATCATAGGTCTCTCCAGTCAAGGTCCAGTCCTTCCCACACTTGGAGCTTTGTGAGGCTTTGTTTTTGGTGCGGCTGATTCATCATCTGGTAGAGTTGTTAGCCCACGTTATCACTTTGTAATCCAGTAATGCTTGCACAGATTCACAAATAGTTCTCTGTTGGGTAAACTCCTCTCTGCACCTACTCAAAATCTTTATTGCAAACAGAGTGAGAGAGATCTAGGAACTCACCAAGTTGGCTTGGTGGAAGCATGTACCTTCAGAGTCCAATCCTGCTGATTGTGCTTCTCATGGTTTGTTGCCCTCTCAGTTAGTTGGGCATCCATTGTGGTGGACTGGTCCTGCATGGTTACGTGAACTATCTCATCAGTGACATTCCAGCTCTCAGCGTATGATTGATGACCTAACTCTGCTAGAGCACAAGGTTAAGGTGTTGGGAACATTTGTATCTTCTGACCATATTGGGAGGCTGTTTGCTCGTTTTAGCAGCTTGACAAAGCTTTTGAGAGTAATGCCATTAGTGCTGCATTTCATCCAGAATTGCGCAACCCTCGTGCACTCTTCAAACTGGTTTGACTCCGAGCGAGTTAGACAAGTCCCTTGATATTTTGACTTTGAATGTGCAGTCTGTTGCATTCAAGAATGAGTTTGCATCAGTGCGGAATGGTCAACGCTTGGGCCCCCAGCTTCGAAAACTTGTTCACTTTCTTGATTCTACTAAGCAGGCCATTACACGGAGACTGTACCAATGTGTACGCTGCTGAAGAGCAAGGCCGTCACCCTGCACACATTTCATGGGTAAACTGCCTGCCATAAGAGATCAACAGGTGAAGATCTTTGCTAGAGTAGGGGTGGACTATGTAAGACCTACCTATTCAGATAAAGGCGAGTAGGCTGCGTAAGTCCCCTTTGTTGAAGGCCTATGTGTGTATTTTTGTCTGTTGTGCCATAAGGCAGTACATGTGGAAGTGGCCTCAGATTTGTCCACTGATGTCTTCTTAGCTGCCTACAAACGGTTTGTATCTCACAGAGGAAGGTGATCACACATCTAAAGTGACTGTGGGACGAACTTTATTGGTGCCTACAATTCTCTGAGGGAACTCCAGCAGATCCTTGCATCGTCTACTCACCGGAAAAGAGTTATTGAGACTTTTTCACCTCTTGGAGCTACTCAGCATTTTAACCCCCCTGCTGCCCCTCATTTTGGAGGCTTGTGGGAAGCCGGAATCAAATCCTTTAAAACCCACCTGTTATGTGTCATTGGAGAACAAATTATAACCTTTAAGGAGTTGTACACTGTTGTGCAGGTGGAAGCTGTTTTAAACTCCAGACCCTTATGCCCTCTCAGTTCGAACCCCTATGACTTTGTTGCTTTGACCCCAGGGCATTTCTTAACTCTTGCACCCCTTGTCACTGTACCTGAACCCTACTTTGCCAACTTGATCTTCAACAGGCTTCAACACTGGCCGTTGGTAGAACCAATGCATCAGGACTTTTGACTACGTTGGCACAAGGAGTACCTCTCCAGCTACACTCAAAATGGCTGGAGCATGGCTCAAGTGTTACTCCTAACCAACCTGTGTTCATCAAGGATGACAGACTACCTCCACTACAATGGCATCTTGCACGTGTAGAGAATGCCATCCAGGTGACAGCATTGCACGAGTTGCTACAGTGCATACTGCCAACGGAACTTTCAAACATCCAATTGAGAAATTGTGCCCCCTACCTGAACAGTGTTTATTACTTTGAAACTTAAGCATTTCAAGGTAGGCGATGTGTTCAGACATAGAAATTTTAACAGACTCCAAAAAAAGGAGGTTATCAATTCGGGTGTTTTTTTTTTGTTTGTTATTTCAGAACTTAGTCTGATTTTTTTTTAAGTGGATATTTTTAAGGTAGTAGTCTAAAAAAAACGTAATTATTTTTTTACTTTTTAGTGTTTATTTTTTCAGTGTAGATTTTTTTGAAGTTGGTGTATTTTTGTTAAATTTTTGGTATACAGTAGAATATTGTTAATCCGTGATGGTTCGGACCAAGACAATCACGGATTACCAAATTTCATGGATTAATCATTAAAAGTTTGGACGTGCCTGCCAGATACGTGCCTGCAGCACGAAGCTGTGTATGAAGGTCAAGGCCGAGTAACCCTACAGTTCCCAAGTCCTGCTATGCCTTGGTGCAGATGTAACATGTGGATAAAAAAAATTACAGTATCTCCAAAATGTACTGAAAAATTAGTACAATAAGAAAAACTTACAATGTATTCATATACAAGAAGACAGGTATACATACCAACGGATAATGTCTAACATGTTCACTACTATTCTACTGCTGAAGCATGGCAACATTGTAGACTCCTGGCTGGCTACATTTTTTATACATCTATCACACAGGCACAACCAACCACATTGCTTCTATTCCTACATATTGCCTCACCGACTCATTCGCCACTTATGGATTTCTCTTGGTTTTTTACGATTTATGACTACTTATTACGCTTTGATTTTCACGATTTCAATTTGGTAATTTATTTGGTTCGAGTTGTGAATGATTATTGACGACCCACGCAGTTCTTTTGGCTTTTGATTTGGTTACAATTATTAGGCTTGATTCTGTAAATGATTATTGACGACCCACGCAGTTTTTTTGGCTTTCGATTTGGTTACGATTATTAGGCTTGATTCTATAAACGATTGTTGATGACCCGTACATTTTTTTAAAACTTCATACGGACTTTCGATATTTCCACAATGAGCGGAAAGCGAGTCGGCTTGTCGATTCTGAAGAAGTATGAAATAATCAAGGAAGTGGAATCGACACAGAAGCCGAAGTCACAGGTTGCGCGGGAGTTCGGCATCCCGAAATCAACATTGTTTACGATCTTAAAAATGAGGGACAAGATCGTAAATGCAGTGCAGAACGAAGGACGCAATGCAAACGTAAAAAAATTAAGGCGTACGATGCACGCCAATTTGGAGGAAGCTGTGCTGGAATGGTTCGGCCAACTTAGAGCACAAAACTTGCCTGTAAGCAGAGGACTATTTTAAAAAATACGAAACAGTTGTTCGGCCCTTAAATGTGTAAGGCTTTCTTTTATTGTGTGTTTGTTTAGTGTCCCATCAACGCAGTGATAATAGTAAACAAATTATCTGCCTAATTCATCACGTTTGTTGGATATTATATCTGGTAAGTTTTTTACTAGAGTACTTGTAGTTTTTCATGATTTTTTTTCCTTGTGTACTCTTTAATAAATTTACACGTTTGCTTGTACAACCGCTACGACTATGCTGTTAACTAATTAATAGTACACTTTTAGTAGAGTGGGGGCCATGTCGCTACATTTTCTTTGTCCTGAACAAAATATTTTACATATTGAAATGTACAGTAACTTTAATATTTTAACTGAACGATAACGTTACGTAACAGTGCACGCCCGCGATTATATTTCAGTCGGTCTCAAGGCAGAGCAGGCTGACGCGCTGAAGAAGACAGCTGCTGTGGCTGTGGTATTGATCGGTGCATGCGCACGCAGCCATCTCCGGCACTCACCCCACCCCCCCCACATCATGATCTATCTTCCCGGCCGACCAAGCGGCTGGCAGATAACAAGCAAGCAGTGGCACGGAACCTCAGAGCGTGTGACTTTCTAAGCGTTCACGGCGTAAAAGAAAAGCCCCGAGAGTAGAATAGACTATCGCCTTTTCTCTAAAAGACGCCTGGTCATAAATTTTGTTTATAGCTAAGTTTAAATGTAAGATTTATTATTGCTTAAGATGACTGAACATGGACTTAATGCGAAAACAGCCTAGTTTGACACATAGAGGTACCAAATGGGTCCGAAATCTTATAACGACCACCTCTCTATAACGACCCTAATCTCGGGAACCGTGAGGGGTCGTTATAAAGAGGTTTTACTGTACTTTCTAGGTGCTGACATTTAACACAAACATTAACCAGTAGGTCAAAATTCCTCTTCAGCGCAGTTTTTACATTATGTTGTCGTTCTAAGAACCTAACCACAATGTTAAGTGATATTTTACAACACCTGACATCAGATCTGTATTTTAAGGTTGATAGGGCTTTTACCCCTTTGGTATTGCAGCAGGAGTCTAAGTTTGATTAGTTTTATGCAACTTGCTTCTCCACTAATGCATCCTTAAAATGCATCAACAGTAACAAAGCAGACTCAAAAAAAGTCATAGCAGTGAAAATGACTTACAGGAGATGGACTAGGCAGGCAAAATGTCATAACAATGCATTCATGCCCAGAAATATGTGTGTCTCCACTTGTTTTACATATTCCTCTTAAGAAGTACCAATATACCATGAACAGTTTTCAGTCACTGTTACCTGAACCCAGAAGCAGCCAGGATCCTTCACAGCGGAGACGTAAACTTCCAGAAAGCCGTCTCTACCACTTGCATCCAAATGCTCAGAGCTCAAGCCACCTCCTTTCTTCCGCTACGGCAACACACAAAACCGTATTTGGTTTAACAGCATGCTCTCAACACACATGGAGACAGTGTGCATTTTGAAGTTCTGTGTGGCACTTTAGTCTGAAATTTCAAGCAGGGGTGATGGTTGCAGCAGTTTCTGTGAAACTCATTTTCAGTTTTGAGTATGCTACAGTATTTTGTAGTGGAGGTTAGGTGGCTGTATGAAAACAAATGTGGGAAATAAAATATAAACAGTTTAGGTGCTAATGTGCAAAATGGAGAAAGATGCTAGGTTTGTTGATAAGAACTTAATATGGGCCAGCTAAAGGGAAATCACAGTTTTTAACTTTGTGTGAAAATGATGTAACGAGATCGGGAAAGGGAGGAAAGAAAATGTCTAGTAACTGCAATAACATTTAAGAAAATTAATTCCACTCTACGTACAAGTTATGACTATACCACTGCAACCTTGTACAGCACACTGTTGTATTCATGCCTTCACAGAGCTACAGTGGTCAGACCACTTGCCTGCCACCATAAGTTATCCGGGTTTGAAACAGTCTGGTCTGTTCTCACTTTTATGTGAGTGGAACGTGGCGGATGCAGCCACTGACTGGCAGATTTTCTTTGGGTACTCCTATTCCTCCCGACCACCTAGCATTCTGCTGCTGCTGTTTACTGCTTAATGTTTAACTCAAATCATCCTAATAAGTGTTAAAGATCTAGCTGTTAACAACTCCCAACCTCTCAATTTCACTCCTACACTGCTAAAATATTTCTGCCTTCTACTTCTAACATGTCTTTTTCAAGATATATCAAGTTCCTTACATTTTTTTTCTCTGATAATTATGCTCACACAAATGTTACATATACTATGAACAAAACTCAAATTTGTCTGCAAATAGTAAAAGATAAACGACTTTCCTATGACAATGTCAGTTCTTTGTTTACACTTTCAAACAAAATTCAGTACAAATGCGGCAGAAAAAAAAAACATAACCAAGAAAAGTTCAGACTGTAGCTTCTCATCAAAAATAAAATATGTTTTCAATACCCCGCCACAAAAAAAGTTCACCCTTTATTACTGGTGGAAATTAATATGATATTCAGTGGTTACCTCATCTTCTGCAGCTGTCAGGTAGTTCTGGTGGCGGGACTGGCGTGGTGATCTGCTTGCAAGACTCATTTCAATGTTTTTCCGCACATCTGCATCCTCTTCGACTTTGTCATCGATCAAACGTTTTGCTACATCTATCTGTTCTGCTGATCCTTTAAGTACTATCCTCTGAGACAGGCCTACAAACAAAACAGAAATAGTCTAATATCTTAGAAAAATTTTTAAATATTACAGCTTACAACACAATCTGCACAGATGCTCATTATCTGTGTACGTACATATATTTACAATTATATGATTGTACTCTCTTGCTTGCACACAATGAGACAGGACAATGCAGTCGTGAGAGGGAGAATAACAAGACTGAGTTCTTAAATTTAAAAATTCAATATATTGTTGTTGTTTAAACAAGTAAATATTTGTTTCATGTATGTAATACGTATATACACTGTGGTATTTCCTTGTATTTAAATCTTTTCTACCTGAACAATTTCTCTAGACGCCTAGCCCACTGTCAACCCACTATGTATTTTGGCTGTCTCACTAGATGATTTACATGTAAATAGGTCGCAATAAATCAAGTAAGTTATTTATTTATATCATTAGTGTTATTGGTGTTTCTTAAATAAGTTTTCATATTTAAGTACATTAAAATTTATATAATTTAAGAATAACGAAGTATGTAGATTTTTTTACAAGTTCTGCAAAGATACACTTTCTTGAAAACAACAAATGTGACTTAACAAACAGATACTTCTTGGCATACTAACAGCCCAGGTGTGAACTCAGTCACTGCTTGAATTCCAGAAACTTGTGACAACCGATGTCGGAAAGGCTGTTGTCTTTCACAGGATCTGTTGTGATCACACCCAATCACAAGCAAATTTGTTACAAGCCCAAGTCTTATTTGTTCTATGAATGGTTGTACAGTACCTATTTTAAGTGACACCCATCTTTTGCACAAGAGACCGCATAGACTTGATAACATTATTGAACAAACCGGTTACTTTAGTATTTTTAAATATGTTTCTCAAAACGACCAGCTTCCAGAAGTCTATAGAGAACACTTGTAGTGTACGATTTGTGTTTGTCAACAATTGCTCACAATAAGAGTCGCAATGTTATGTTTTGTCTTCCTTCTTTTAAGTACATGTTGATATTTATCACACAGTGAAGAGCAGCTTAGTTATATTAATCATTACTGTAGCAACACTGAATTTTTCCCAAGTTATTGTTAAACCATGAACCCCAATGAACATTAACTGTCAGGTTTTTAGAAGAAAATCAGCTACATGAAAATGGGTAACTATTAAAACATAGCCTGTTTTGTGGAAGCATTCAGAGACTTATTAACATATAAACAGAAAGATTTACAGAAACAAAAATTTTAAATGCACAAAGTTTTCAGGTTAACAAATGTAGCTGAGTTCCTACAATTACACACAAGAAAACACAATTTCCATGAATGCTCCATACTTAAAATGAGAGAAATGCTAGAGACTGTGCATTATCATTCAAAAGCCTGGAGGTGAAGGCCTGCTTACTCACACATGTACGTGAACATCACTGCAGCCAAACACTAACTACTTTTTCTAATTTTAAATTTCTGATAGTAAAAAAAAAAAAAAATCCACAGAAATGTGAAAATATTTTATGCAACAAAAATAAAAAAAGTCAAATTACTGCAAAAAAACTTAACACTTTTAAATTATAATTAAACCCTTATATTAAAACATTACTTATGAAAAATTTTACTCCATAAATTAATTTATCTGATCTGCTGTAAAGTATACACAAGAAATATACCTGCTTCTTCAGCATTGTTCACCAACTTCCTGTTATCTTCAACATTAATTTTAGCTCCAGAAGCACGAGCAATACCACGAATGCTTTCTCCATTTTTTCCTATTATTCGTCCAACTGCTCTCTGGGAAAAAAATTTGCTACATCAGATTTCTTTTGATTGGGTAAATATTTACAAAAAAATTCACCATTAAAAGTAGTTTTATGATGACATACTAATCTAATACAGTCTAGCAGATAATTACAGCACATTATAAGCAACACAAGTTTGTAACAGACAGCAAACATGGTTTGTAATATTTTCTTTTAAAATCATCTACAGTACTAAGTTTTGCATTACTGCCTTAAAAATCCAAACTATTTGTCACATAAAAATATAAAAATTTTATTTATTTGGTTTATTTTTACTGTTGCAGCACCCAATAAATAAATACTGAATACAATCTACTGAATAAACATTTTTAACTATTGGCAACTCATCACACCATCAATATTAAACGTTAGGAATCTGTTAAATAGTTAAGGATATAAATACTGTATACATTTAAACCTTCAGTTTAAGCTCTCTTTCAAAATTACTAACGAAATAAATAGGCCTACTGATGACAGCTGAATGTAGCATTCACATAAAACTTTCATCCACAAATAATCCAGTGGTATCATTTGTGGGTGCTTCCTTCCAAGGTCACCATGTACTGCTGTGTAGATATTTAGAAAAAAATTTATACGAAAAACATTCTATGTGCCTACGTGGTAAGTTAATGAATAAAGTTCTATCCAAACATTGAACACACATACTGTATGTTGTACAGTAAAACTTTTCACAGCACAAGTTAATAATCAGTAAGGAAAAATCATTTTAAAACATTACCTAAAAATTTCTGAAAAGTTTTCCAGTCCAAAAGTTAAACCCATCACTGATGTTTGTGAAATGGAAATGAGGATTTCTACACTAATTTTTTTAAATTATGAATTATGAATGTATGTAGAAAATACATCATTAACAAACAACCCATACCAAACTGAGTTGCCTGCTTAATTAACACTTTTTTTAAATAAAAAACTGGTGGTCCAGCTGCTTGCCTCCCAACAAGGCAGTTGAAATTGATTTCCGGCAGTCACTTTGTTGTGTGTAGAAGTTGAGGTGTTTGTTGTGTGCAAATTAACGGTATGCTATATTTACTAAAAATTATTATATCATCATGCATATTAATTATACTTTAAATTTTTATAAAGGTAAAAGAATACGTATGCTAGTTGTAGAATTTTGTAAGCTATGAGCTGTATAATGAGTTGAGCCAGGACAGATGCCCTCTATCAGTCATTGTGTAAAGAATCAATAGTTTGTAGCTTGAAACGGACCTTAGTACGAGGTATGTCCGGAAAGTAAGTACCGTTCTACCAATCAATAATTCGATTGGGAGCAGTTTCCTCACCTGTCATCCCGTATTGGCGCCTTGTATGTTTTTGAACTTGAAGCGTGAGTTCGGAGGAATGCGCTTTGACGATGACCCGAAAAACGGCGTTCAGCAGTGGCTGGCATCACTGACTGCATCTTTCTTTGAAGAGGGCATACAAAAGTTTATTCTCTGCTATGACAAATGCCTGAACAATGATGGCAACTACGTCGAAAAATAGGTTAAGGAATGCACTTTCATGTACAAATAAATATTCTTGTGGATAAAATTACTTTATACCAATTCTTTAAACCGGTACTTACTTTGCGGACATGCCTCATAAATAGTAACAGCACATGACAAAGATGGTTCACCAGTGATCTTTGTAACTAAGAAAACCACTGCATGATTGAGGAAGTACACAAAACATTCTAAACTTCAGGGAGGAAGCTGAGACACAATTTAAACAAATTATTCAAGAAGCTATTATTTCGTGGAAAGTGAAGTAAATAACCTGTTTTAGAAAGACAGATCCCTTGTGAGGAAGGAAATGCAGCGTAAAGGCAGTAGGAAGAGGGAGATCAGTCTGTGACTGGCAGTCGGAGCGAATAGATGGCTAGGCCGGGTTGTGCAACGTCGTGATAGCAGGATCTCGTCAAGAGTATCTCACATGTAGTGATTCAGAAAAATTGTTCAGTCTTTAATACAACTACAACGATTGGTACAAATCATGTACAGTAAATGGCTCATGGTAAGTCTTACATTTTGAAGTATGTATTTTGTACTGTGAGTAATACAAGAAAGAGAAGACATTGCTATCAAGATACTGTAAATGGATAGTCTACGAGTGAACTTTGAGTAAATTGTGGATAACCAGCAGTAGTTGAATTGGAGCTCTTTGCACCACTCACTTACCTGCATATTTAGCCTGATTAATTCTGGTAACAGTATCCCAGCCACTTGCGACACAACAACTTCCTGATTTTCTCACGTAAGATCTTCATTGGACGATGCCACAGGTCAGAACGGTTTTGTAGTGTGATGTGCTCCACCCACCCTTGCTGTAATTTCTTTTTTTTACCTAAATAATAACTGAGTGCATCACTTAAAGTGTGTTATTTGATTAATGAGTTTCCAGTATTTTAAAGTTACATTAAATTGGAGTCGTAATAAGGACCAGGGTTTCGTTGGCAATGTTAATAAACAACCTCTGACGTGCGCACGGGGTGATTGCCAGTGTGTGTGCTGCGGTACCACAAGTTCGGTGCCAGGCTCATCCAGCAAGAAAGTTACTCGTATACAAGCCAACGCCCTAGAGCAGCAGTTTATGGAACAAAATTCTGAAGCAAATAAACATTGAAATAGCATGGACTGTGCCCCTGCGCAAGCGCAATAAGCCCATCCAACAAAATAATCACATTTCAAATTAAAATGATCTTCACTTGTTTTTTCTTCATAACACCAATCTTGTTCAATGCAGTTATAACATTTTGTAATTAAGTATGTGGGTTATTTACCAGCCGAGACTCTTCAGCTAAAATAAGATGTGTTCTTTCTGCTTATTTATTGGACCAAAATAAGCATTGTATAATTAATGATAATGAAGAATTAAGAGTAAAATTTATGACTGTTAATTTTGTATGAAACATAGTCATGTTAGGTGCCTACAGACGCGTCAAGGAACTCTAAGTAATTTTGCTCTCGTGGATAACTGTGTTTTAACCAACCTTGCTCAAGTTATTATTGCTTGAAGATATTGGTGTTTTTCTTGTAAACAGCCAAGTTGAGAGGCGAGGATGACGTCAGAGCTGGGTGTGTGCGTGACCCACATCTGGGTTTTCCTGGTAACGTGATCTAGGCTGTTCCCAACTGTAGTCGCGCCCCCGTCATGTTTATTTGAGAAATTAGTTGTTTAAGTGTCCTGCATTTTGTTATAGAGGGTCATACTATGTATTGTTATGCTTATTGACGACGGGTGAGCACACATAAACGTATTCTAGATTTGTTGGCGTTCCGTCGGTTGCAAACTTCCTACTTGCTTTTGCGACTTAGACCATGCTGGTCGTGAGTAGCTTTGAAGTGGTTAAAAGTGGCGATAGGCGGAGGCCCTGAGCACGCTGATAAACTGACTGACCCGGGCTGGATCAATCGAAATACAGTGAAAGTCCGCTACTACGAGTACGGGATATTACGAGACGTTCGTAATTACGAGTGTTTTGTAATGCACCGTCAGTTTGTGTATGCAGTTTACTGTATAAATGATCGGTATTTACGAGTGGTATCGTCATGAACACTTTCGTAGTTACGAGAGATTCACGAGCAACAATCAACATATCGCGCAAAGTGATTTTTTTTTAAATTATAAGTAAACAAAGCACACGTGATAATCATCGTTCATCGGCTTAGCGTGGCAGAGCGAACAACGTGAGACGTGGCAACGGTGGAATTGCAGTTACACCTGGCAACGCTGCCGTGACTTGCTCGACTTCAATTGTTATGGACGCCATCTTGGCTCAGCCACAGGCACAGCGCACAAGCGGAAGTGGCCCGTGGACAGAGTACACAGCAATGCAGAATCAGTTTCAAACTCACTATTATTATTTTTTTTATTGTGTATGTTATGCTGCAAGAAGTTTAAAAGTTACGTTTACGTAACTTAATCTGCTAGAGTTATTTGTAGACCACGTTAAATTTGTCCGATCATGGCAACGCATCAAAAGCAAACTTCATTTGGATCACTTTTTGAATGCCTGGAGTTGAAGTTTTACGCTACCCAGCATAACCCGAGTAAGTTCATAAACTTCTGGTGTCGTGTTTTTATACGTTACGTGTTATGATTTCTTAACGATAGGTTTTCATTTTAGCAAATTTTATATTGGAATTGATAAATAAACTACTCTTACTAAAAACCGTTATTGTCGCTTTGAATACTTCACAAAGTGGGTAATATGGAACAGCCGCGCATCATTTGTTAGTTCAGTCATAAGATCTTATTGGTGCAGCGTTGTTCGTTTCAGCCAATCACACGTGAGCTGGCAGTGCGGTTTGTTTTAGTTGCCGCCTCGCTAGATGTCCATTTTTGTTTTGTTTACATTACGTTTTGCTGTGCTGTAACGAGTGAAAATGGTAACAAAAAGCTAATGGAGATCATGAAATAAATAAAATTATTTAATGTTACGCCTAATAAACACATGCCTATCGTTTTTGGCAGTCTAGTTTTATAATAGCAGAGATACTAGCCAAGGTAAGCCGTACTGTTTTTATTCCTATCTCACATACGTCAATAACCTAGAAAATTGCATATTTATATAAACTTTCGGTTCTTACGACAACTCGTAATTACGACAATTTTTTGTGCTGTTACGAACTCTCGTAGTAACGGAATTCCACTGTATGTAAAGTTGCTTAGCGTAAACCTTAGGATTTTGATTCTTAACCCATAACGAAGGCTTGGCCGGGGAATCATTTTCTTAATGCAGTGGCTGTAATTTCAGACATGGCACACATGTTGTGTGCCCACGTGGCACTCGTTTGTGCAGATGTAATTAGCCCGCAAGAATTCTTTCAGTAAAAGCTCTCATGACAATGAAAGTTGATTGTCTATCTTTTTTATTTCTTCATTTAATGGCACCCGCATTCGAACCCCCCCCCCCCCCGAGTCAGCTGAGGCACGTACATAATTTCTACATCAAATTTGTCTCATTATGGTACCAAACCAACACCGTACCACCACAATAGGAAATATCTAATATCTCCTGCTCTTGCATTTCCAGCTCTACTCAAGTGTTCAACTCATATTTTCTTATTCTTTATTTCTCAAAAGAGTCATTAAAATCTCTCAGCACACAGTATACTGAATGAGGCGTACATCTATTTCACAATTTTACATATTTGATTAAAGACAATCGCACATGTTAGTGCCTATTGAGATGACACATAGTGAACCACTGCAGTAAAAACAACTTGCTACCATGCAGTACGCAAGACTCGGACCCAGAACTTCTATAACCACTGCCTTACACAGTTCTCCATAACAACACATTTCACAGTACAAGGAAAATTATACACGTACATAATACAACAATTCTAATCAGTCCTTGTAGCAGTTAAACCTTTCAATTGTTTTGTAAATATACATTTTTCTGGTTAAGTGAGTAACTTCCTTGTGTTGCAACCTTATCCAAGCTGTACGATTTCTGACGCCAAAGCTGTAGTGATATCATCACAAATAACTACTTTCCCCGACGGTGTCGTAAAACCGCTAGATCCACATGTGCAGCTGTTTCGTGCACCTACTTACATGAGTCTTACTACACTCTATAAACAAAGCAAAAACAAAAAGAAGCTGGTGATGGCAATACCGCCCACTTTACTGGCGAATCCGCCCTCTAGGCTTCACAACCCCTCTCCCACATCTAATACGTCCTCTTCCTCCTGCCATGGCGCCCCAACTAATCAAACACTCAGCCGGCCATCTTTCTGCGACCGAGTCCAAGCTCAGATATATCACGACTAACTTTCCTGGGCGGACACCCGGACTTGCTCGGCCGAGCGGTGGAGTGATACATCAGGATCCAACTTGTTATAAAAACTGGTCAATTGACATTTGTTGTGGAAGAAAAGTATGTAACATAGTTACTGACTAATTTGCAAAGCATTTTACTCCACATTACCAGCTAAATATTCATTAGGTTATTAATTGGGGATGTGCTGTGTCATCAATCTGTGGTGGATCACCACTTTTTCGGAGTTCTGTTGCACACGACACTACCACCCACGTCGAAGGCCTAACGACAGGCTGCCTACGCCGCATTCCAGCACGCCTTTGTACGTACCTCCAAGGGAGTGAACTCTGACCTGCCTGCCAGATGAATCCAAAGCAAAATATAAGAAAAAGTTACTTAGAAAAGTCGCTTGAAATTAAATTAGCTTTAAAATGAGTCCAAACACGACATAAATCAGATAAAATTGACCCGTAAAATTTACTACTTTTATCTTGCTTTAACTGTTAAAATTAAATTTTGAATAAATTTCCAATGTTGATTTCTTTACTAGCATCCCCCTGTTGGATCCCGTCGTATACATACTTATAGTACTTGGTTACGTTGGCCTAGTTATGAACAACAGCACAAAAAAAATGCAATTACTATATGATAAGATGCCAAGTAAGTGCTACGTGCCAGTGCACGTCACAACGTTAGTCTGTTTTTCAATTGTCTGCTTCGGATGTTGCACCATGAAAATAGTCCCGCCAGTTTCCTATTATTGTCCCCAGTAAACATTTAAATGTTTAACTTGTGTGTTGCTTAATTGTGAAATTTATAAATGTAATACTTGTAACCCAATTTATACGGTTTTGAAGTTTATTTGTACAGTTTCTACTAGTTTGGATCTTGTTGCATCACTCCATCAAGGTGTGCACTAAGCTACAATATCAGTCTCGTGGTCAGCAGTTGGTTACCAGCCACGAGTCAGTCACGAGTTGGTGTGGTTGTCTGTCTGCAGTACCGGAACCAACACGGCAGCTCGCGAGTGCTTGTTTACACTGCAATAGCAAGCACTGATAGTCCAATAAAATTAGGCAAAATTTCATTAAAGAATGGAAAAAATTCCAACAGAGATAAAAATTGGTAGATAGCACCTATTAGGCATAACAAACAACATACTAAAAGTCCCCGACAATCCGAGCTGTGCTCTGGCCGCCATATTGGAAAATGGCGGATGGCCGGTAACACTTGATCAAAATTGCCTCATTAACTGAAA
>PNEQ01100553.1:0-26774 GCA_003012365.1 Medauroidea extradentata | reverse complement strand
TATTGCCGTACATCGTCGAAAGGTTTTAAAATTTCTCCGAAAATACCACAAAAATTCGGCTTTGGACTAGCGAGAGTTTAACGCAGTATAGAGTTAAGAAAATTATGTAGGTCTACCATTTTTGTATTTAAATGTTTTATATATGTACTATATTTTTATATACTACTGTAATTCCTAATAGCGGACACTTCTCAATACCAGACATTTTTTTTATGCACCAGAGGTGTCCGGTATTGGGAAGTTTCACTGTAGACGGGAGAGAGAGAGAGGCTTTGACTCGGAAGAGAATTCTTGCAGCTTAGTACAAAATACATCTAATTTCAGCTTCCGATGGACTGGACACATTATTATTAATATTAAAAAAAAAAACCTACATCATGTATTTGTGAACATTTCAGTAATTAAATTCCAGAAAACATTCATAAATATATTCATGCAGCATTAGGTTTATATTTTTAAATTTGAGTGTTTCGGTTTCGGGGGTTGGGGGTGGCCCCCGTGGCCCCCCCTCTAGATACGCCACTGCATCTACTACCTTAGTGGATCCCTGCCACTAACCTCTGTGTACTTGGCGTTATTCCCCGCTAGTGCCTTTTTTCCTAAATCTGCTTCTCGTTATCTACCTTCTTTTTGCTACTTATCTACCACTAACTGAGCCTCCCTTCTCCTTTTTTCTTCGTCTCTCCTCCTCCCATTCCCTCTGAGGTGTGCCGTAAAACTTTGCTAGATCCCTCTTTGTCTTTACAGTGCTCTGTAGTTGCTCTACTCTCTCTACCATTCTTCTTTCCTTCTTTCCACTCCATCTTCCTCCTTGACTCCCCAATACCCCTAGCAAGTCCCCCAGTATTGTCAAAGCCCAATCACTAATTTTACTCATTTCTTCTCCTAACTGTATGCCTATCTCCACTCTACCCATATCCTTCCTCAGACTTTTCAAATCCTCACACTTATCACATAACCATTCCTGTCCCAGAGACCCCAGATCCTCCTCTCTATTCCTAAGCACGTTACATGGAACCAGTCCTTAACCTGTCACACAGAACACTGCTTTCCCCCTCTTTCCATACCTTCCTACAGCTTCCACACTTACATTTCTAAGTCCCCCCCCCCTTTTTTTAAGTATCTTGGTGGTCAACCATATCAAATGCCTTTTGTAGGTCAATAAAGATGGATGTTTATAATTTGTTGCTATTAACTGTTTGCTGTATGTTTTGAACAGTCTGTTGGTACTATTTCTGTGTTCATGCCATTTCTAATTAATCTGCTTTTCATTGCTGCTTCGAAAAGTTTGGAGAGACCGGGAAGAATGGAAATGGGCAGATAATTTTTAGGATTGCTTCTTTCTTTGAATTTGAATAACGCAGTTGCTTTAAATTCCATTCCAAAAGGATATATTTATTGAGTCAGTCATATGTGTATTTAGGGTTCCAGCACAGACTTCTAGCATTTTACTGGTGCTACCAGCTTTTGTTGTGTTTTGTTATCAAGATTTAAAATGAGAATTGTTACTTTCTTAGTGCAGGTAGGCGATTGAAATAGGGAATTTGCTTTAATTTTGTTTGGTGTGCAGGAGATGTTATTTTAGTTTTTGGGTTGTATTATTTTTGGAGTTATATTAATAATAAATGAGTTGAAGGTATTTACAGATTTCTTCAGCATCAGTTATTGTGTGTTTCTGTAGTGTAAGTTTATTACATTATATAATATTATTCTTACTTCATGTCCCAAGAGTGATTTCATTTATAATTTTCCGGTCCTTTTTATTACCATTGTATGAGTTTGTCACCCAAGAGTTCTGAGGTGTTTGTAATTTACAGTTACCAGTATATTTTTTGAAGTTTTTACAGTTTACCTTACTTTTTTTATTGCTTTGCAAGTGCCTCCACAAATATGCTGTATGCTTTGAAAGTGTCATACATATTGTGTACCCTAATATTTTGTATTTTCTTAGTTTGATTGGCAATAGTCAATTTACTGAACCTAGGTTTAGTATTTTCTCCATTTTAATTTTTTGAATTTACTTGGGATATCTGTCCTTCTTTTTGTGTAGATGTGTTAAGAGCTAGCTATGGTCACTTATTTCACTAGCTACATTGGCAATAGTTAAGTCCTGTTCTGTTAGATTTGTCAATACATGATCAGAGTTTTACTTGTTTGTGTGATCCTAGTGGGGTATGTCACATTACACAAAATGTATCGACAGGTAGTATAAAGAATTGTATAGCTTTGTCATAGGTCATCTATTTCGGTTATATCAATGTTAAGGTCTCCTTTTATGATACTATCTCCATTGTCAATGAGATTATGGTGTTCTTCAAAGGATTAAAAGTAAATCTGTAATTAAGTCGTGAGGGATTGTACATAGCTGAGGGATTGTACATAGCAGTGATGCACAGTACATACTGTTTGTGTTTAACTATTTCAACAGCTACTATACTATGGCAATCTTCTGTTTTAGCTAGGGTTTTGTAATTTAGTTTTTTATTAACGTATATGGCACACCCATCACCAGTTTTGTTCCTACTGACATGTGTAGTGTTACAATTGTAATATTTACATTCATTTGCTTGCACCCAGGTGTCTCATATACATATCAAATCTATAGTGTTAACATATTGCAGGATAGTATTAATGTCATCTAGCCTATTTCATTTTTGATTGGTCTAGCATTTAAATATAATGCTAAAATTTCTAGGTTTTAGGTTGTTGATGTGGGATTGTTGTAGACATAATTTTCTAGTGTGTCATAGTGTAGTTCAACTGTTAATTTACCTCTGTGTATACTGTGGAATTTCTCTTCTTCATCTACGTCGTGCATGTCTGTTTACTTCTGCAGCTTCATTTTTGCGCACAAAGCTCTTGCAATCTTTCGTCCACACGTACTTGTAAACATGTGCTTTCAGGTCTCTGGCTTGCTTACAGAGTGATTTATTTAGAGCTAACAAGTGCTCATTAAGGCACACATATCTAGAAGGTGCATTGAGACCAATGTCAATAGAGCAGAGTGGTTCTCTCTTCTTTTTGTTATGAAAAGGTACTGAAGAAATACTACACCGTTTAGGTTCACCATCATAGTGACCAATTTTATTTTGCGACAACACATACCTCAATATACAGTAGCAGAGATACCAACATAAGTACTCTTAATATACCAACATACAATGCAGGCAACATTGTCATTCAACACCTTCGCCAAATGTTGACATACTTAAACCAGTTATAAACGTTTTTAACTTCTTAGAACAGGCTTGGTTAAGCTGTCACGGATCTGCTTGTTGGTGTCAACATACACAAGTTTCACAATATGATATTGTACTAGTTCGTTTACAAAGTAGTACTTAACATGAATATGTTTAAATCTTTTAGTTTCTAAAGTACTTGCTTTTTTATGCATGATTGGTTATCTTCGTATATGGTAATTTCAAATTCACTTAAGCCTAGAAGTTCCTGTATCAATTTTTTAACAAACAAAAATTCTGCAGTAGCAGTAGCCAGTGCTACATACTCAGCCTCCATACTAGATAAACATACACCAGTTTGTTTCTAAACACTCTAATGAAATAGCCAGTAATACTCTATCAATTTTATCATTGGCATAATCTGAATCAACATATGATTCTATCATATTACAATCATTCTTGGAATAGCATAAACAATAATCTTTAGTTTTATTAAGGTAGCGCAGAGTATTTTTCAAATGTGTGTAATGCTCTTTATCATAACAATTCTGAAACTTATTGAAGTAAATAATAGGAAAACTTAAGTCTGGTCTGGAACCTAGCATGATATACATAAGACAACCAATAAGTTCTATGTATGGTATGTTTGAAACACAACTATCACCAGGTTGTAGCTCTAGTTTAGGTTCTATTGGCAAATCCAAGAATCTACAATTGTTCATATGAAATTTTGCCAACACACAGTCTATTCACAGTCTATTAATTTCCTCTGCCCAATTTTAATGCAAGTGTTTTGATATATTATTTCTATACAGTGAAATCTCATTATAAAGTACATACTCCTAAGGTAAGGGGAATTTCATACTTTATACTGAAACTACTTTGTACTGAAATTTTTTGATTAAGGTCTAAAAAATTGGTTAAAATAAATTACGAGTATAAGTAGTGTGGCTACATGTTTATGTAAGCTATACATATTGCAAATGAGATGCTAGAACAGTAAGTTGCAATATAATTGAACTCAAAAACCATTTTTTTTTTATTTCAGTCACATATAGCCCCAGCTTGATGTTTGTAGAGTACTTACCATTTAAACAGTCAATTTTCAACACTGAGTCATTTCAATAAGTTAACACAATTGAAGAATACACATAAATAAGTTAACACAATTGAAGAATACACATAAATAAGTTAACACAATTGAAGAATACACATAAATAAGTTAACACAATTGAAGAATACACATAAATTTGGACTAAACTAATAGGTCTACACATTTATTTAATTTTAGTAAAACATGTTCTGTATGGAGCAAAGTTCTGGAAATAAAAAACCTATGCTAGTTTTTGGAAAAAATTCAATATTTTTGTTTGCTTGTTGTTTTTTATAAGTTCTTGGTGCATATACAACTCTACTTCATGAAGTGCCTTCATTATGTTCTCTGATGCATTTGCATTTTTTGATACAAATCTGTTCAGTTTATCCAAACACTCCATTGCCTCTTTAGGCGTAACAGGATCTTCAGCACAATCTTCGTCATCCCCATCATCCGAGTCACAGTCTTCTCTACTATTCATAACTACTTCACTTACAAAGTCAGAGTCAGTCAGCATTGGCGTAGTCTCTACTGCATTGTCAACTGCAACGTAGTCTTCAAAAAGAACCTCCAGGTTTAGGTTATCACTCAACTCCTTCCAGACATCTTGAGACATCACATTTTCTGTCGCAACAGCTGACTGATCCTCCTCACAAGCAGCACTGCTAGTTGATGGGTCCTCATTGTTATCTGGTTGGGCTTTGACAATACCAGATTTTATCCAACAGTTGGATATGGTCTCTTTTTTGACATCCCACCAGCCACCAGTTATTAGCTGGATCGCTTGACGAACATTGTTTGTCTCCACCTTACATCGGATGTTGATGAGCACTCTCTCAACCAGGCGTTTTCAGAAGTTGACTTTGGCATTGTAAATAATGCCTTGGTCCAGTGGTTGCAGGACAGATGTGCAGTTGGGAGGCAGGAACTCGAGCCTGATGTTCTCTAGCCTGACACTGACATTGTGGGCAGAACAATTGTCCACAAGTAGGAGAATTTTTCTGCCTTCTCTCGTCATATCTTTGTCAAGTTTGAGCAACCAGTTGCCAAACAGTTCTTTCGTCATCCATGCTTTGCTGTTGCTAACATAATCTGCTGGAAGTGCAGCAACCTCTTTGAAACATCTCGGTTTTTTATATTTGCCAATAATCAATGGCTGTAGCTTACTGGTGCCAGTGGAGTTGCAGCAAAACGTGACAGAGTCTCGCTTTTGCTTTTTTCCCACCAGAACACTTGTCGCCTTTATACGACATTGTTTTGTTTGGCAGCACTTTATAAAAATATGCTGTCTCATCGGCATTATATACATCAATGGGCGAGTTTTCTTGCATAAGAACATCAAGTTTTTCATTTCTCCATTGGTCAGCAGCACAGGTGTCAGCATCTTTTTCCTCTCCAGATATAGCTTTCCAGGTGATGCCATACCTTTCACGGAAACGATGGAGCCATCCCGAACTCGCCTGAAAGTCCTTAATATCTAATAATGTTGCAAAATTTTTTGCCTTGGCTTGCAGCATTGGCCCAGTGATAGGTACATTCTGACCCCTAGTGTCCTTGAACCAGTTGTTCAGAGCTTCTTCAAGGTCACAATTATCACCTAACCTCAATCGCTTTCGGCTCGGGCACAAAGAAGTTTGACCATACAGCTTCAAGATTTTTTCCTTGTCACCAATAATTGTTGACAAAGTTGTTTGTGCTATGCCATACGACTTCGCAACGTCAACTTTTTTCCGGCCTTTTTCGACCTCCTGTAAAATTTCCACTTTTTCTTTAAGAGTGAATTGTTTGCGTTTTTTCTTCGCAGATTGGTCAGCCATGACCGAAACGTGTTTATGTACGAAAAACACTAGTTTTAAGTGTGCGTACGGTGATGTACGAAACAATTTTGTCGAGATGCCTGAATAATGAAAATAAAAACGAAAGCGTCTGTAACCTTTAAAACAGGACTAAAAATATCAACAGTACGCCTGCATCGGTAAATATTAATAAAAACACACAAACAAGTCCGTTGATAAAACTCCTAATCCGCGCGATATGTGAAGTAAACAAACAATACGATGCCGTTTTTGTATACCTGCTACGTGTGACTAGTGAAAAGGCGAGAATAAACGATAGATTGCGAGGTAGCGATATAATGTATCATTGCGCACGACTTCGATAGCGTTCTCTCGACCACGGCGATAGCACAGCAGACAGCAGCTTGTTGATTTTTTTAAAATGGCGGAAGTGCGACAAGCGGAATGTTTATTTTACTTTTCTGGTTTGAAGTGGTTTACGGTTGTAGGTTTTTTGAAGTATATTAGTGAATTTGTCACGTTTTATTTAAAAAATAGGCCAAAATGTGTACGTTGTAATGAAAGTTCTCGCACGTCCATCTACGTTAATGTGAAAATAATTATCATTGTTTACATAGTACTTTCAGTCGGGAATTTCCAAACATACGTTAATGTAAAACTACTTTGTAATGAAGTGTGTTGTATCGAGATTTCACTGTACCAAG
Source organism: Medauroidea extradentata (assembly GCA_003012365.1). Classification (NCBI taxonomy): domain Eukaryota; kingdom Metazoa; phylum Arthropoda; class Insecta; order Phasmatodea; family Phasmatidae; genus Medauroidea; species Medauroidea extradentata. Next base: position 19,999 of record PNEQ01100553.1, on the reverse strand, counting down.
AAAATGAAAAACTCCATTACCTTCATTCATTTCCCTCATCTCGAACTTCTGCATGAGACCAGCCTTAAGTAATTGCACTTTTTGTTTACAGTCAGAAAAAATTATAAGGTCATCAACATACACTAATAAGTACAAGCCTTCCTTATAAAACAAACAAGGATGAGACATTGATCTTGTAAACTTATTTCCTAACAGTTCTTCACTTAGTTTGTTATACCAGCATTTGCGAGATTGTTTAAGACCATATAAAGCCTACTTAACTTGCATATAAGATTTTTGTTTCTTACCACAACCCCCGTCCGGTATTTGCATATAAACAGGTTCACTTAACTTTCCATATAAGAATGCACTTTTCACATCTGACTGGTCAGCTACCCACTCCTTTTGCAATGACGAAGACAACAATATTCTAATTGTGGACAACTTTACTACAGCGGAAAATATATTCTCTCCAGATGTGAAATTCTGAAAACATCCCCTTGCCACCACCCTGGCCTTTTTAACATTAGTGCCCTTAACATCCTTCGCTGTGAATACCCATTTTGAGTCTATTAGCTTCTCATTTACAGGTTTCTCCACCAACTCCCTTGTTTGGTTCTTTTCCAGTGATTTAATCTCTTCTCGCATAGCTTCTTTTCACAGACTCTTATAAGGATTATCCTCTATAGCTGACACAGAGTCAGGAATACTATCATTAAAAAAACAAGTAGCATTCAACGCTATATGTGAAATATATTCATCGCTTGTGATGAAGTCCTGATGGAATTTTGGAGGTACTTTGATCCTTTCAGACTTTCCCACTGCACAATTCTCACCATCGCAGAGTGGTTTTTCTACTCTATCCTTACCCTCTACTTGCTCCTCCACCCAATTTCCTTTTCTATTACTACTAACCTAGGAGGATATTCATCCTCCAAAAACTGAACATCCCTAGACACAATTATTTTCCCTTGATCTACATCATAGAACCTGTAGGCATTTGACACATAACTTATCATGTATACCTCCACGCCTCTCTTGTCTAACTTCACTGCAGATGGGCTGTTGTTCTTAATAAATGCTTTACTCCCAAAAAGCCTAGTTACGTCAAAGTTCACCTTTTGCCCATACCAAGTTTCAGCAGGTATTTTTCCATCAAATATAGGAAGCCTATTATACAGGTATGCTGCTGTCCTGACAGCCTCGCCCCACAAATATTTGGGTAGGTCATTCAACAAACACGTCGCTTTTTCCTCCAATGTCCTATTAATTCGTTCACTCTGTCCATTCAACTGAGGGGTATATGGTGGAGTATATTCTATTTCAATTCCCTTTCTAATACACCAACCTTTAAACTGTAAGGAATTAAATTCACCACCATTATCACATTGAATTTTCAAAACCTTTTTAGTAGATGAGAATTTTCTTTCTACCCCTTCAATATAACTTTGTAAATTTTTACTGGCTTCTCCTTTCTTTGTCAATAGATAAACAAAACAATACAGAATCCTGAATAAGTCTCAGTTATCGTTTGGAAGTAATGATACCCGTCAAATGTTGGCGGCTGTATAGGACCACATAGGTCAGTACATATTATTTCAGCACGTCTTTTACCTTTAGGACACACATTACGTAAAGGTTGCATAGTAAGTTTGTTCTCAATGCACACTTTACAGGATTTTATACCTTCCATGCCCTTAATTCCAGTTAACTCACCTAACTTTCTCATTGTTTCAAAACCTGGATGACCTAATCTTTCATGCGATGAGATATTAGTAACAGCATTATTTGAGGCTACCACTTCTTCAAGACCACTACATGTGAGTTTTACTACATAAAGTTTACAACCTTTTCCCCAGACTATACAGTATTAGACCTACTCTGAATCCAATACAGTTATCAGTAAAACAGGTCTTATAACCTGCTTCACACACCTCAGAAACAGACAGTAGGTTAAATTGTAAATTGTTTACTATCAAGACATTGGTCAATGTACACTGAGCAAAAACAATTGTTCCTTTTTCTTTTGCGATAATAACTTATACTACCATCTGCCACAACGATAGCAATAGGCGTTTCTAAAGTTTGTATGTCCGTCACACGATTTATATTTTTCATTCAACATATGCTCCGACGCACCAGAATCACAAACAAAGTTAATAGTATTCGTGTTTGTAATCACCAGAGACGTCACAGCTGTTAACATTACTTCTTTTTCCTCACCTTGAGATTCAGCTGCTACATTGGCATTTCAAGTGCCATACCAGTGGCCACTACCACCTCGGCCATGAAAACTAGACATCTTCCCGGACTCGTCTGATGTTACACTTCTTCTGGAACCACATTTCTTGTAATGACCATATTCCCCTCACTCGTAGCACTTAACCCCAGCTCTTCGTGCCGCAAATGAACAGCCAGTATCTTGAGATGACAACTTGCCCTCCTGCAAACGGAGTCCTGCATCCAGTAGACGTCCTTTGAAAAATTCAAGGGTGACGTCAGATGTCATCGTTTCTATTGCTGTGACTACGTTGTCGAATGTTTCCGGCATCGTTACTAATAAATAGCACACCTTGTCAGACTCATCTAACGTAGCCCCTAATGCAAGTTCACGAAGCATCGTTTCTACCTGCAGGAAATGGTTCTGCAGCTCGCCTTCCTCAAACCTCAACTTAGAAGTTTTTTCATGACAAACAGTTTCGATATGGGGCTCTTCCTGGCGAAAACATTTTTCAGCGACTGTAGCGTTTCTTTTGCCGTCACAGCGCCCTTCAGTATTTCGAGATGCTTGTCAGACACGTACTGTGTAATTATCCATCTTTCCTTCTTATCACAAACCTCAAACTGTTTCTTTTCCTCTGTCGATACCTCTTCTTGGGGCTTTGCAGGTGGACCTATGACATGCTTAATCCCCTCCTTGTCCAGAAACAATTCCACCCTTCAAAGCCAATTAGAGTAATTTATTCTCGTCAGTTGTGGAATTCCCACATTGAACATGCCAACATTCACTGCCGAGAACATATCTTGCTGCCTCAAGACACAGACGAATAGCCCGATAAACGCAACAACGTTTATACTACATAGCAACATAATTCTAACTGAGCAACTGGGCCCATAACCAGTTTGTTATGAAAAGGTACTGAAGAAATACTACACAGTTGAGGTTCACCATCGTAGTGACCAATTTTATTTTGCGACAACACATACCTCAATATACAGTAGCAGAGATACCAACATAAGTACTCTTAATATACCAACATACAGTGCAGGCAAAATTGTCATTCAACACTTTTTGTTTCCTTCACGCAGTCTATTCTTATAGTTTTTGCTTAAGACTTTTACGAGAATAGAAGGCGGGAGCTCAGCTTTTTTGATGGTAATCTTTGTTGTTTTGTCAGAAGCTGCCACATCAATTTACAATATGAGTCAGATTTTAGTTTTTCACGTAGGAAATACCATGGTGTTACAAATTAATTTCAAGTATTGCTGGAGTGATTCATTCTTGACCTTGAGAGTCTTTGAGTACTCGTTTCAGTGTTGTTTGTTTCAGGTTCAACAACCTTGGCTTGCAGTTCAATGTTTGTTTTGTTTACTTTTGAGAGTTTATCTTCAGTTAGTGGATTGCTTCTAACAGTGTGTTGAAACTGTTTTCACGTGCTTTCCACGTAAGTTGTTGCACTGCAACAATTTCATTGAGTTTTTTTAGTTTCTTTATAATTTCATTCAAGGCAATCTGTTTTGTTGGATGACATTTTGCACTTTTCACAGTTGGTATCACTGTTGGCAGTGGTTTCTTCTTTACTTGTGATGAGGTAGATGTTTTCACAGAACCAAATTTAAGATTTTTGTTAAATAAGCTTTTGAAATGTGTTTAGCCAATGCTAGCACATGTAATATGGAACCACTTTTCGCAGACTCCATCACGTCCCGCACTGTCAAGTCCAGATTCAATTAACAATTTATACTTCACCCTTCATTCCCACAATGCCATCTTAGTTACCTTTATAACCTTTGTGATTTATATTTTTTATAGGAATAACTTCCATCTTCATTAGCCAAATTACATTTTTTTAGTATTTAAATATCTTGTGCAGTATATTAAAAACGTAGTAAAAGTTTTTTGGCAACAACGTTTGAATTAACTATTTAAAATTAAGTTATGAATTTAGAGCTTATGACAAAATAAATCATCGGGGTAAACTTAAAATTTGTTGTTTGTTTGAAATGTTCATTATGTGCCTTCGTCTGTTTATAAACACAATTTCTTATATATTAATTGTCTGCCATGTTTATTTCCGACTTAGACCATCGTTAAATCTATGCTTGGTTCTGACTAGAAGTTAGATTGAGCTAATGCAAGTTGAGCCTCGGACTAGTGTTAGTCTGGGCCTATGACTATGACAAAAGTTAGTCCGAGGATGATTCCCCGCTAGTCCAGGTCCAAAACAACTATGAATAAGGCCCTTTGCGATCCTCACATTGACTGCAGCTAGGCAAGGCCCTCATTGTACGTGCACAAGAGAAAGTGTTGATATTCCAGGTACACATGGTACTGCTTCTTCATTGTCCGAACATTTGCCAAACACTCTAGCTTGTTCATGTGGTATTTCCTCTCAGTTGGATCTAATTTTATGCTTGACTAGTCAATTATGCATTTCACCCCATGGTCTCCTAACTAGTACAGTTTCGCACTGATCCCTTCTTTACTCGCATCTGTGTGTAGATAACAAAGGTTAGGTGAATAGACTGGCTAGCAGGGAGAACTGAGATGAGATGGATAATTGGAAAAGTGTACACAGCGAAAGCAGTGGGGAAAACCCCTCGGACAATAATGATGATCCCAGGGTTAACAGGCTGACGACCACGGAGCATGCTACGTACCAGTTGGTTCTAGCACCCTCCAAGGATAGAATTTTCAGAGACTTGTCAGGGCTAGTCTCCACGCCACAATACATTTGGAATTGAAAATACGTTAAGCGCCGCTAGGGATGGGGTGAATAACTATTACTTAAATAAAAGACTGGGATAATTTATGTAGTTTACTCACCATTAGAAGCAAAATAACCGGGCTGTGCTGAAGGCCAGTACCAGTGGAGCAAATATGGAGCCTAAACCCCTTCAGTAGGTTACGGGGGAAAAATAGTGCAAAGCTAACTGTGAAACTTACGGTATAAATTAAGCCCCTGGACATGCTGGCCGGCAGGGGTTGAGGAGCCCTTGGTCAAAAACAAAAACTGTTCCGGTAAATGAAACTGAACTATTGAAAACTAAAGATGGCTGGTGTAAAACTGGTGAAAGACCCGGGGTAGATTGGCTCATCTATTTCCACTCAGCGTCACGCTCCAACTGGCTAATGGCGCTGGACCCATGCAGGAATGTTAGATGGTAAGTCCAAAATCCTGATACAACATGAAAAAGCTGGTACTTCAAACAAAAACCACGTACGCTGTAAAAAAATTTGCAAATGCTTACAAGCATGAAAAAATATGACGTACTAAAACATGTCTTAAGTATTTGAATAGAAAAAAATATATTAAAAATGTTTAAAGAATACTCTTAGTTAACAGAAACTCAAGAGGTTTACGTCTACCACGGATGTTAGCTAAAGAGACTGTAAGTAAGTGTTGCCAATGCCCATCAGGAAACAGTTCGCTCCTGTGGCAAAGTTTGGACGATGCAATAGCCTGCAATAACTATATGTGCAGATGCGTGCTCATAAGTCAGGAGAAGTTGTGTTGTGCCAAAAAGCTATTTTTGTCTGGGAAGGTTCTGCTGAAAATACTGTTAATAAAGCGTTTTATTACAATTGAATGCAAAATTCTGAAATCCTGGTACTTTCGTGTACCAGGACTAAAGTATCCTGGTATATGGCACAGCATGCTGAAAACTGGTACGTGCACCAGGATCCTGATACGTCTAACACCCCTGGACCCACGCCAAGCCAACCCGCAAGAGGGTCTGACGTCGCGTGGTGCAAGCTAGTCCATATACAAAAACACTTAAATAAAACAGATACAAAAGTTAACATTGAGCAAATCGACACTGGAAAAATAGTAAAATCATTATACATTACTCTCCTTCAGAAATGTCTTAATTTGGACAACTGTTCCCATGTGTCATTACCCAACGGAAGGATACATAATATAGTATAGCTAATCCAACATGGATTCAAGCGAACAGTGGCGATTGAAAATAAAACAAATACAAGGAAGACATTTGAAAAACATAAAAACAAAAACAAGAAGACACTTGAAAAATGTTGGTATTTAAAGAGTAAATTTTATAAAACAATTTTATGGTATTATTTATGATTTACAACACTCATTTAGTGTAGGCTGCACTAAATGAATACAGTGCAGCAGATGGACTAGTGGGAAGCTGTGCTAGGCACATGTCAAACGGTCCTCCCTTATGGAGGCCGTCTGCACACTGTGCAAAGTTAGAAATGTCAACACTAAGCAGCTGGTAATGTTGACACTGTATGTTGCTGCTGCAGCAGCAGTGGAAATGTTGTTACCGTTGAGCAAAGGAGCCAAGGAGACTCCGGGCAGCAGAGGAAGTGGAGTCATGCAGCTTTGTTTAGAAGAGAAGTGGTGTAGAAATCACTTGTTGTAAACATAATGTAACACATCAACTAAAAATGAATGTAATAGCTAGCACTCTTGTAGTTATATTATGTAGCAAAAATTAACATGAAAACAAACACATATATTTAAAATTCACTGACACAGAAAAGTTGCAATCTGCAGTAGGTTTGTCAGAAGCACTGGTGCCGAGGGGAGTAGTGGTGCAGGATTTAGGTCATAAAGAACTTGTCATAGGCAGCGGACGAACCTCAGTGCTGTGAAGCTGGAAAAGTGGGCTAGCACGACCCGTAGCTTGAGCTGATGAGCTGCCACTTACCATGATCTCCAAGCGTAGGGTCGAAGCATCCCAGGGAAACGAGTGACTGTTGGGCATAGAAAGATAGTTGAACTGGCTCGTGATTGCCAAATCTCTTGAAGCGAGTCAGGTAGAATGCCAGGTGAGGGGAGACCAGAGCCCGCCGATTAGCTCCCAGGCGTCCTAACTCAACGGCTGAGAGGGGGGAATGTATCCCACCGATTAGCTCATCTGGTGTGTACTTAGACCTAGTGCTATAGAGTGGTTCGTTTGCGAAACACCACGTACCGGTGAATGTTCCAGTGAACCGTTGAAAATGCACTAGTCCCGGTAAACCATGTAAGAAATTATCCCGGAGTGTCTGTTACCGTCAGACTAGTGCACGTCCCAGAGACCGTTGAACAGATGCAACATTCTGGTGTGACCGTCAAATGTTGCATGGATGAGAGCCAAATCATCACATCACTGCTACTGTACAGTCGTTATGCGAACACAGGTTCTGAATGGTGGAGCTGCACTTGCTTGTTGTTTCACTGAAAATTTTAATTTAATTAGGTTGGGTGTACTGATAAATAATTACGTTGGCACTGTTTACAAAAATACATTCGGCACACTAGTATCATTACGTCGTAGATAATGTTATATTAAGGAGCGGGAAAACCCCTCAGATAATGATGAACCCAGGGTCGATAGGCCTACTACTACGAGGCAGGCTATGTACCAGTTGGTTCTAGCACCCTCCAAGGATGGAGACCTGTTGGGGCCAGTCTCCATGCCACAACACACTCGGAATTGAAAATAACATTAAGCGTCACTAGGGACGAGGTGAGCAACTATAACTTAAATAAAATATTGAGCTAATTTATGTTGTTTACTCATCATTAGAAGCAAAATAACCATTGTATGTTGAACGCCAGTACCATGTGGAGCAAATCTGGAGCCTAAATCCCTCCAATTTGTTACGCGATGACGTCGTTCAGGGCTTTGTCCCTAATATTATTGAGCCCGATGTGGCTCCCGTCATGTAGGCCTATATAGGTATCTAGTCCGCCAAGGTCGAGTGACAAATAACCCTTGTGCAACATAACCTTTCCACTTGCTGTGATGTTGGTTTAAAAGTATAAAGTAATTCATTTAGTCTCAACATGTGCCTCGAGTTGCTTGTTTTATTTTCCATGAAACTTTATTGCTTTTAGGTTGAGTGTGTTTTTTTTTACATTTCTTCATGATTCCATATGTTGCTACTTGCAGCACCAACTATAAAGTTTAAAAAAAGGGTGTGCCTAGGGTATACAGGATTTATCATCATTGTTCAATATGTAATCTCCATTCCGTACTGTTGAACTGTATTGGGGACGAATCGTCAAGTGAAGCAGAGGTGGTAGGCCTGGGGTGAGGGAAACTGGGAATCACCGCGCTGAGTGGAGAGAAAAGGGGAATCACGGGACTGAGGGGAGAGAGATTGGGGGTACTACCGGACGAGGAGACAGAGAATGTCATAGGTTGCTCGAACTTCAGTTGGTAGGTATGTTGGACACCTTTAAGAGCCCACATAAGTGTATTTTGTAAGGAAATAAAGCTGTGTAAACTTCTGTGAGTGATTTTCAGTGTTAGAGCCACGTGGGTGACGTCAAACTCTTAGAAAGAGACTAGCCGGGCCTCCATGCCCGTAATCCATGGAGTGGCACCCTAAACTATGACTTTGTGTATCTCCCGCTAACCCTGATAATAGTGGGAAAAATATATTGAGGCTAACTGTGAAATTTACATTATAAGTTAAGCCTCTGAACATGGCGGTCTGCAGGGGTTGAGGAGCCCCGGGTCAAAAACAATAAAAACTGTTCTGGTAAATAAAACTAAAGATGACTGGCACAATATTGGTGAAGGTCCCTGCATCATGCTCCAACTGACTAATGGCGCTATACCCACGTCCAGCCAACCCCAAAGAGTGTTCGACTTCGCACTGCAGAAACTAGGCCATACACAAAAATATTTAATAAAACGGATATGTAAGTTACATTGTGCTAATAACACTGGAAAAAATATGAAAACCTAAAACGTAACTATCATTCAGAAATGTCTTATGTTGGATAACTGTTCCCATATTACGTCATCCAGCGGAAGGATATATTATAATAGCATAGCTGATGCAACACGGAAGCAGGCAAACAATGGTAATTGAAAATAAAAGAAAAAATACTAAAATACATTTGAAAAACATTAAAACAATCATACACTTGAAAAATTGTGTAATTTAAAGAGTAAATATTAGAAAACATAATTTTAAGGTGTTATTTATGATTTACAACGTGCATTGAGTGTTGGCCGCACTAAATAAGCACAGTACGGCAAACGGGCTAGTGGGAGGGTGTGCTAGGCACACGTCGCTTGTTAGACCTAAATTTTCTTTTCTTACTACTGATATTGGCACGTGTTTTGACTTGTGATGACATTATTTAATGTAGGTCTACACACATTTACTTTTCCTAAATATATGCAGAAAACAACTTGTTGCATTTGCATTAAGCCCAGAACTGAAAACCTTTTTGGAATTATTTGCTCACTGCAAAAACATAATTCTTCAATACTGTTACAAAGTTCAGTACAGTTACAAAGCATCTTAATCGGAGGCAACTGGCTACGTTTGGCCAGTCAAGCAGTGTTTTGATTAATAGTTAAGGCTTTCGCCTACTTAAGGTCGAGTACAATAACTGTGTGAATTCCATGCCAGTCTTGCACTGAGGCGGGTGGCAGGAAAATGAAGCTTTGCTGTCTGCTTCTCCCCCTCCCCTGCTGATACCATTATTGCCTGCGCCTCCTGTTCTCCACACTTTCCTTCCTCTTCTCTTTTACAACTGCTTGCCATAGGAAGGGAGGGTATGTAGGCCGGCGGCGGTTGCACTCCGCCTTCTTGTCCAGTCACTTGTCTCTGTGGGCAGGTGTACTGCGAAGAGCAGTAGGCCAGCCTTGAGTAGACTCAGCGCAACCCCCCTGACCCTCCTAATTCAGATTTCTGCGTTAGTTTTCTTTTCATACCAGTATGTTTCAGCACACGAAAAATGCTTGCACAATGTTGCTGGACCAATGCGTTGATAACTACACGTTTTCTATTCTCATATTTATATCCAATCAGACTATGACTTTTTCTGCCCAATTAATGGCGCATTACTGGAACTGTAATGGGATCAGTTTAACAATTTAAAACGATAGCTGCTTATTCTCTTTATATTTAATATTTCCGTAATACAAATTTCGAGCATGGAAGGCAGAGCCGCGACGGGAGACAGCAGACACACATACGTATTGGTAGCGCTCACTCTCTGGGAGTTTTTTTGCAGCAGTGTGTGTTAAGACAAAGTAGGATATCTCGGGGTCCAATTAAATATCAGTATTTAGCAAGTGCACTGTGTCTGTGAAAGTCAAAAGTTGTGATATTTAACCGGCCCCTACGTAATATCAATCTTTTTATGCATGTGGTAGCAGTCCGCTGCGGCTTTGCTCATGAGTCTTATTTATAACTGTTAATATTTACTTTAACAGAAACACCTCTTTGTACACCTGTAGTCATCAATTGTTAGAATGTTCAAGCTGCTAGTTGAGCTCACTCTGCAGCTGGATAAGTAGCTATAGCTGTTCACGCGAAAAGCAGTCTTAGGTTTGCCCCTGCCACTAACAGCGACTTCACCCTGGGTCTTATTTATAGCACTGCAAAGTTGACATTTTGTGGCAGTTACGTCGTGTTAAATGTAAGAAGTTAATCGAATAGAAAACGTCTGATTTACCCTGTGCACAACCTTTGATTACATATTTTCAAAATATTCACTTGAAGTTTTATGCCATTAGAACATTTTGGAGGGAAAAGGTTTCACGGAAATGTATTTGGTGCCCCAACCTTGAGATTAGTGAGATGACATATGTGAGCTGATGTTGTCGAGGAACCTAAATGGAAACTGAAATGCATTGTCAGTTTTACACCTTTTAAACGACTACATGTAAATTTCACTAATTCAATTTGCCTTGAATTTTTTGTTTGTCAGAATTGAATTGAACATTGGCACGCAGCTTTTAACGGAATTCGAGCCCAGAACCTCCCGGAATGTAGACCTGAGCTACAAACAACTGCGTCACGTAACGTAGAAATAACGCATGATAACAGATTTAATTTAAAAAAATAAAATATTCATGTCCTAGGCTCACAGAGGTTGTTCAAATACCACATCTCAATATGTTACTGTAGAGTGAAACTCCTGTATAATTTATTTCTCGCTGTTCGTACTTGCTTTTCGGATCGTCTACATTGAAATTTCACAATTTTAGTTTTATACTTAATAATCACTGTATTTTAAACAGTAAAAATTCCTACACATAATTGTTTAAATACTTACGTAAGCATCACTCTGACGCGAACAACACCTCAATCTCGCTATTGGTTAGATATATATCATTGGTTGATGGAAAACAAATTTTGTGCTTTTTCACCCTTTTGGGTGTTGAATGTAGAAATATTATAATATCACATCTTTGACATTTGTATTAGCATCCAATTGAAGTGAAAATCACGACGGTAGCTCCTTTCAGTTGAATCAAAATTGATAGTTAATTTTAAAAAACTCTTGATCCCTGCAAAAGTTATCTGTATATCTCGACGGGCTTGACAGATAGAATTTACCTAAGCTACATTACAGGTCTTTTCGCCTCCTAAAAGAGTGAATTTGGTAAAACCTTTGACTCACATTTTAGAATACTTTATTGGTGTCTCGTGGACGTGAGAAACACAACAATAGCCCGCTGGGTTAAAGATATATCGACGATTAATTGAAAACACATTTCACCTAAATTAAACTCTTCCTTAGGTGGCGAATTTCAAACATTCGTGAAACTGCTTTTCAGGTATTTGAGTAAGCATCAATCTTAAACAAAAATCACGTCGCAATATAAAAAAATCAATGTGGTCGATTTATATCAACTGTGAATTGAAAACACATTTTACCCTTTCTTTAGCTCTTTGGGACCGAATTCGGAAAATATATATAAATGGTATTTAGAGATTTACATAAGCGTCAATCTAAAGCAAAGAGCACTTTGATATACATAGATTGGTTCAATAGGTATAGGAGAGTAATCAAAAACACATTTCACGTATTTTCACCTCCTTAATTATTAGATTTCTAAATAGTTTTGAGTCCTACGTTAGTCATTTGTATACATAACCATATGAAGTAAAAATGACTAAGTACCCAATAATGTTTCAGTGGTATAGACGATTCACTTAAAACATATCGCCCCTTTTTTTACTGCTTGGGGGTCGAATTAAAAAAAAATATCTAAAACAACTTTTTGGATATTTGCGTAAGCAATGTTTTGAAGTGAAAACCACCTTTCGGTCCTATCCCGAAGGAATCTATAGATATCGATAACAAATCGGAAACACATTTAAGGTCTTTTCACCCCCTTAAATGTTGAATTTCGAAAAATCCTGAAATTGGCTAATATGCTTCTTTACGTGTGTTTTATTGTAGTAAAAATAACGATGATAGACAGTCGGGTTCAAGCTTCATCGAACTACATGAAGAAAAACCACACAAAAAATATTACGATTCCAAGTCCAGCGGTTTGGGCTACAGTTTGATATGTCAGTCAGTCTGTCAGTCAGAGTTCTCTTTTATGTATAGTGATTTTAAAAATTGGTTTTTACTTTATAAATAAGAAAGACACGTGTGATTATTTAACACCGTACCTTCTTCACTGCTGCTCTCTAGACAGTGAAGCACCACTGTTATGTTCATGGAAGCAGTGAGTAATGCCCAGAATAATTACACAAGGAATGTTTGGCCGTGTAGTTTTTGCCCCTAATTTAACACAATTTTAATTTTAAATACTTGATTTTTATTTTATTTTTTAAACTTGTTTATTTTTTACATTAACTTGTCCATTAAATTACTAGGCTTACAGATAAATTTAAAACAAAAATTTGAAGAAATACTGTACGTCCTGTTAACATATTCCATTATAATCACAAGAAAGTGCGATGTTTTGTAACATTCAGACATTATTTTAAGCACTGCAGTGCTACATGTAATGTACAATGCTTTTCTATGACTGGCAAACAAGAAACCAATAATGTAAATACAAAATAAATATCACAAAATGAGAACCCAGCTTTCTCAAATGCATACATCCTCTGCAGAGCCAGTGTGTAAATAAGTTGTGATGAATCATTAAATTAATAACATTGACAAAGACCTAATACAATACATTACGTGATATTCATGTGTCAGAAAATCACATGTACATTACATTCATGACCATTCATTCCTAACATCCTGTATTACATTGAATTCTCTAAGAGGTGCCTCCAATTATGTATTTTAAAAAAATTAGCCGTAAAATAAACATGTCAAAATGGTTAACTAGAATTATTTGAGGTGTACATGATTTACAAACATGATTTACATTTTTACTTACAATGATATATGTGATGTAACTCTTTAAGTGTTTAAAAAACCATATGTACTATTCACAGGTTGATGTACAGTTTGTTACGTTCACATAGGAAAATATATCACTGGTGGATAATTGCTTATATAATTATATGAATTAATGAATGATTGAATTAAAGTCAGAGTTCCGTACATGGCGAGCTACCAGACATCGCGTCAGTGTCTTTGCGAGGAGGCGTGACCCACGTCACTCCAAAAAGAACAATTCGTAGACGTCCCCATTAATGCTATACCTTTCAGGTATTTTAAATCAAAAATCTGCTCAATCGTCGCATTTGTTCCGCCAAATTGCAAACATGGGAATTTGTTGTACTCTGGTTTGTCCAGTGCACGAATGTCTCAAGATATGCCTACATAAGATCCTAATTCTTGAGGGGCGTCGCGGATCACGTCCGGTTTACGCCTCGTTAAGTAAGTAATAATTACAATCAATTTTGTGTTTCGCGAGTGACCTTGCGAACCTACGTCCGCCTCATTCTGAGGTTCAGGACGTTCAGGAAATTGCATACCAATTTTAGTAAGATATTGTATATCACATTCCACAATCTAACCAAAGTTATTTGATTTAACATTGTAAGAATATAAAACGTGCCCAATGCAAGCTGACAACCACTTGGACAGCAAGAGTAGCCGGAATGTTGCGGGAGGAAATAATGCACAACTTAATTAATTCTGAAATGACGGAACGTAATAAAAAATATTGAAAGATTTGTTGCAAGTTGAATGTGTATCCTTTTGTCATTGTATTTTTGACAAATCTGTACAAATTTTTTCTTACATGACTATGGTTAATTTTTGCATGAGTTAAGATACTGAAAGTCAAGTACAGCTGTGGGGAAAGTAGCTTTTTTTTATTATCCTAGGAATCGGTTTATAATGCGCTTTATGTTTCGAAACTTCTCTTTTTGCAAATAGAAATTTAGCATAACGATGTAATTTGACAATAAGTTTAAATAATACATTTAAAATTATTTTTAAAAAATATTACATTGTGGGGATTTGAAATTAAGAAAGTTGTAACAGAAAGACCAATATGCTGATCACTCAGTCAACACCCCATTAAATGATTTATTGTAAAAAAATATGCATAGTGGTTAGTAAAAAGTTTTCTACGAGTCTTTGCATTTTTTATGCAGCACTTAATGTTTAGACACAAAATGTTACGTCGTACATATGACCAACCCAGCCAAAAGTAAACAGTTGTTGCACGAAAGATTTTCATGTTTTGTCTAAGTAAGAAGCCATTATACGATCATTTTTCAGCTTTGTTTCCCAGTGTTGACAAAAAGAATTTTGTGTGTAATAAGGGAATGTTTCATGAATTTGATTAATTTCTTAGTTGACATTACGCAGCAGGTTATATTATATTAATTTAAAACTAATTATTCATATGTGAGAAAATATTTTATTACAGAACGTTTAGGTAGAGATGACAATTTTTGTGAATTTATGGAATTTATTACTTATATTAGATTATATTTATTTTCCCGGAATCATTACTGTTATCATTGTTGCAAACACTAATCAGAATTCAGACTACACATCCCTTTATTAAAGCAAATTTTTAATTTTATTCAATTGTAAAAGTATTTTGGTATGTTACAGATTATCTATATAATTTATTATTTCGTGGGGCTGAAAGTTATTAGTCACAGTTTTTGTTCATTGGCGAAGTCTAATTTATCACTGGCTAGAGTGTAAATGTGACATTTTCTAACGAGCTGGATGTGACTGTATCGCCGATTTCATAACTAGGGAAACTCTGTTTGCAACATAAAATACTTCAGCTATCTTAGTTATACATAGTAATTCCTGACTGTAAAAGCAGAGTATTACTAATATTTTCTTCACTACTTGTAAACTTTACAACACATTCTAAAGGCATATTATAAGGATGGATGTTCATTCAAATAAGATATTTACAGTCTATTACTAATTCACATCATTAACTACACGCTGAAAATGGTATTCAGCCGAACTAGTTTTGTTGAAACTTTATGTAAACCTGTACCACCGTTTTGTTACGTATGTGGGAAAACCCTACAGTTATTTACCAAGTTTTTTGGATGAAATAAATTTCCAGCTATTTCTGTTTTGCACACATTGCATGCTTGTCGCACAAAAATGTCTATCATATAAATTTCGATAAGTAATAACAGAAACATAAATACTATGCTTACCACAAACTGGCAGTAAATACATAACTGGGAGAAAGACAAGAGCAAATACAATGCAGAGCTTCCGCAACATTTTAGGAAATAAAAAATTAATTGAACTGTATACCTTGTAGGCCCTAAATCTAATATGCTTTTTTGCTCTCTACTTTATTATAGCATATTTATTCGTATTCTACTTCTCCTAATGGTAGTAGCATTAATATTAAACAATAGTCAACAGTGTATAGATCAATAGCCTAATTGTTTCTCGAATCATCATAGCATCAAGAAGACAAAAGAATATAACTAACTATGTAAAAAACGTACTTGCTTTGACCAAGTTTTGAACTCATGGAAGCAAAAAAAGTTTATTAATTGTGCTGCAGTTCTGACCTCTTTTTTTTTTTTTTTTTTAATTTTTAGGTTTTTATGTTTATTCTTTTTTTATTGTATTTTTTATTAAAAAAATATTTGGTACACAGTTACCACCTCGCCACTGCACCAAACATCTTCCCCTCCCTTTAAGTTGGCTAATTCATGTAATCGCCAGTCACTTAGTTTTCGTGTAATTGTCGTAATTGTATGATGATGTGCGGCACCCAGATAAGACTAACACAAACACCCAGTCCTGAACCCGAGGAAGTGACTGTAAATGTCACCTCTCCGGCCTGGAATCAAACCTGGAACCCCTGACTCAGCAGCCAGGAGCGCTAACCACTGAGCCAAGCGGTCGAATGCCGCTTGCCTATTACATTACACACTACAAGTGAGGTTATTATTAAGTATTACGTAAGTTGTAAAAATGTTTATTATAGTCATAATTAATTAGTAATTTTCAGCCTCAGTAATTTTGTACTGCTGTTTTATTGTGTTTCGCGCTGATACGTAATTCTTATTTTCCACATGTGCCGTCCAACTAGCTTTATTTCAAGGAGGTGGCATTTGTCATGGCGACCACACTCGACATATACGAGTTGTGAAGGTGAACGATGCCTACCGAGAGAGTACCAACTCGCACGGTCTGGACGTATACGAGGGCAAGCTTACAATTTTTTTTAAATCGTGAGAGTTTCGACAGAAAATTTAACAAATCGTATACGAGTGCAGATCGAGCTTAGGCCCCCTGGACAACAGCTAACTACACACCTGTTGTCACTTTCCAGCTGTACACACTGTTTGTCGCGACGCAAGGATAGTGATCGCGATGGCCATGCCACTTGCTCACTATTGGCAGGGAGGATGTAGCGGGGAAAGGAGAGAAGGAGGGTGTGGTATGTTAGAGGGGGGGACGGTTGTAGTTCACATATTTTCCGAAGACACACTAAGGTTTGTCGAGCAGTAGTCACTTCACCCACTGCGGCCTCCTATATATATGATGCAGTCAGCAAAATAATATTGAATTTAAGTTTTTTTATTTGCGCGGCGATTTGATTTGTTTTAACGAGTTTCACGCTCGTAAAATATTTTCTAGATATTCATTTACACGTGCTTCAATAGTATAATTTTCCTTATGTTATACAAATGTTATATGTTTTATGTTTTATTAAATTTTTAAGATTATATGTTATGCACATACTCATTCTTCTGCTGAATTGTTAACTTATTTGATAGTCTTGACAAACCAATGAACAAATGACACATTACTAAACCTCTTAAATTTTATACCTGTATTACATAAAATTTGATGCTGACTACAAGAATATTTCGAAACTCCATAACCATTTTCAAATACTGCCATACTTTTTTTTTTTTTTTTTTTCAATTTTTTTTTTGATGCAATGGCGTATCATATGTGAAAAAATATGTTAATGTTTTCTTATTAATTTTGTGTTATTTACTTTGACACTACATACATAATCTCTCTATATAAAATGGAAGAGCCCCATTCACACACTCATACACTCGTCAACGCAAAGTCCAAACCTCTGTACCAAGATATGTAAAATTTTGAAAGGGGCTTTCCTTACGCCGTAGACACAAATTAAGGTTTTTTTTCTTTTTCAAAATTTGAAAATTATAGTAAGTCAGTGAAATGTGGTGAAATATGTTTTTCCATGAATCCTCAATAGCGCTTAAACCAGTTGTGATATCAAGGTGGTTTTCACATCAGCACAAAATTTATAAAAATGCATCTAGTGATAATGGTGCATCGCGAAAAGGTTTTTGCTAACATATCCTTGAAACCACCATAGTTTCTTGAAACATATATGATTCGGTGACATACTTCTGACATAACGTAGCTGTCTGCAGACGAATAACAGGCATAACATATTACAATATCGGGATTCTTATTGGCTCAGTCATACAGAGTAACAGTTCCAAGTACAAGCTAAAGCAAGTAATCTTCTGGTAACCTGAACGAGTGTTGATCTCCAGCAAACAGTAAAGTTTTCGCACAATAAACCATCATCTCTACATATTACCTGTTTTTTTTTTTTTTAATTTAAAATCTAAGGGGGCTAAAGTTGTAAAATGTAATTTAAATAAATTGCCGATAACTTTTAAACCTATTGTGAAATCTAATTGATTGATGTATCAAAATCAAGCCTATGAATAACCCTAAAAAGCAGTTCTAGGACTTTTTGAAATTCAACCTCTAAGGACATTAAAAAAATTATTGTTGTTTCAACTAAGGAGGGAGTTACAGCCAAATTCTTTGAATTGTTTTAATAATGTTTGTTTTTGTATGAGGTATAATTTGTTTTGTAGATATACTTTGTGATTACTTTTATAGTAATGAAAATTTCTTGCTTACACAGTTTTTATATAGTGGCATGTAAAATGACAGTTGCATAATACGGTATTATACAAGAAAAGGAAAATCGATTGACTTAAAGAAACGAATTAATTTGTACTGAAGAACAGTGTATCAGGCTACGTCAAGACATGTATAAAAACCGGCAATGACATTTTCCGTATTAAAAAAGAATGGCAGAATTTTGGTAATTATTTATTTCAAATTCAGCAATTGTTTACAGAAAAAAAAATCACTGAAGTTGTTATATAAATATCTTGACGTTACCTGTGATGCGGTTCTTCAGTGTGAAATTATTTCATATTTCTAAGTCAGATGGTTTTCGTCTCTTGTATAAAACTTTTTTTATAAATTTGGGCTTGATCTGTCTGTACACAAAATCTATAAATTGTAAAAAAAAAAAAAATTATTACTCTAAATATATTCACAATATATGTCTATAAAGTAAATCCTAAATCTTACAAACATAAAATTTAAACTTCTGCAGGGAGCCCCTACTCCACCACCTTAATCTAGTGTATATGTTAAGACGTGTGGAGATAACGCGATATTTCTGAATAAAAATGAAACTTACGTAAATAACTAATAAGCGATTAAATAATTTTTCGAAATTTGACAGTTTAAGTGGCGGAAAGATGTAAAATGTTACAGAAGTATCGAAAAGCAGATATGAATATGGAGAAACAATTTTTGAAATTGTTACTTTTTGTCAAGCTATTGATACGTGTGTCACTTTGGGCACAGGCCTATATCAACACATTTGCTTTTTATCAATTCTGATGAACTTTCTTGACATAATAGTTTGGGACACTGGTAGAAAGTTTAGGGTTCAAACCCCGTGAAAAAACGACGACGGGGAACTGCTATGCTATTATAGAGGCACATATTAGTGGCAGCTGGCAGAAGGGCCGAGAAAACTGGAGATCCATAAGAAAAGTAACCGAACTGTGGCATCGTACAGGCACGATTATCACATGTGAAAATCCAATTGACTGCCAGTGTAGTCGAAGCCAGATTACTATTATATTGTTGATGATTTTTAAAAGAACAGTTAGCGAAGTCGCGGCCGGGCAGCTGGTATAAATTATAACATATTTCGGACGTCTACAACACAAAAAATTATACAACATCCTAGCTGCCGAACTGTATGGCATAGATAGGCCGTTCACTGAACTTGAAAGCGAATTTCAGTACCTTAGCGTAGTGGATAGTAGCCGAACTGTCACGGAGAAGACCGAACCTTGGAAGAGGAACGAATCTTTTCTGATCCTGGTCAATATTGTGGGCAGAGAACTAAATAATTTATATTAAAAAAACCATCTGCAGGGCTGGTTTGTTACCAAAAAAAATCCAACACTTTCGGTAAGCTCAAAACACAAATGTTTACTCACACGTTGTGACGGTGTCAACTTGACATCAGCGGCAGTTAACGTTTCTGGTTACGACACAGTATTTTTCCCAAGTGGAAATTTCCATGGACATACTTTCGCCTAGTGCATAACTATAGTTTAATGGAGGTTACCTGGTGGTTGTGTGCGATGGCATGGATTCCCATGATGTTGTATGAACAGACTTGAAACGTTACGTTAAACTTTAATAACTCCGCACCGCACCTTCACAAATTCCGACGTCCGTCCTGGTTCCCTGCCAGTAGAAAATAGACGCGTGTGCTGTTGGAGTGAGCTGTGACGTCGGTAGAGAGGGGAAATGGCGAGGCAGCAGAGGGA
>PNEQ01100551.1:0-26767 GCA_003012365.1 Medauroidea extradentata | reverse complement strand
GCCGGACACATTATATAACGTACACTGAACAACATACATTATTGTAGAAAAGATTAGTACTTACTCTACTCAGTTGCGGATAAAAATTCTTCGCCACAAACAGTAAATTATGCAATGGTTCCTCTTCCAACGCGGTACCTTTGTCAATAAATCTCCACACACGTTGTATGCAAAACGTATTTGTTGCTGTGTCTTCAATTAGCAAAATTTAACTAATACACGCTATCCACGAGAGTTACATACTGTAAAACGTCCTTAAAACACACACTACATATCACTTCTATTACGCCGCGAAGCATTCTTACTTGTAACGGTCATTTGTACCACAAACCGTCAAATTTTCCCTGAATACGCACAGCTACTGCCACGAAAACACGTGTTAAAAGCGTGACGGTTTTTCTACAACTGAATTTGCAGCCTAAAGAACAGTTGCGCAACGTATTAGCGCTAGTTTCTATTTATTTCGCTAGGAATGCTAGTTCCACATAAACACACATCAGGCGAAGACGTAAAACACGGGAGTCGGACTTAGAATTTGGACGGAAAACGGAAAATTTCAAAGTAAGTAAACTACAATTTACTTTACGTACGACTCATTTTCGTTACTGTAGAAACATTTTCTATTAATAAACTTTATCTGTAAAACCAATAGTTTAGTCCCTACGCGAAGAATAGCTACTCTTGATATTTACCTTTTTTGGCGTAAGAAAATCGTATTACGCAAATCTCTATGGTACGCTATTTATGCGTACGCCTATTTGGCGTAAGATGTTTGCCAGATAGTTGTCCCACTTTTTTGCTTATAATATGTGCCGGAAATTGTGCTGTGTACACGACTGACATAAGCTAGGTATTTTTATTAAACATAATACCAGAAGTAAGTTATTTGTATTTTGTTTTAATATAATAGCGACACAAAAGAGGTATTCGAAAAACGTATGTGCATGTACACTTGTCACAGGGCGGCGGCCAACCTGCGAGTAATATTATTATTACTATTATTATTGTTACCGTCATCGTTACGTACTGCTCGTAAAGTATAACGAATCGCAAATTGGTCGTACCGCAATGTTAAACCCACCTAGACACATCTTCAACTTAAGGTAAGTCAAAGTTATGCCTACGTACTGAAATTTGAATTCTGTAAATGTGAAAAGCAGCTACTCATCGTATATCTGCCAAACTATTGGTTTTAGAGGTACAGTTTATGTTGTTAAATGGTTTTACATAGGTTAGAAGTAGTCCTACGTAAAAAAAATTACTGCTGCTGTAACCTAACGTTAGGTTATGTTAGGTTACCTAACCTATACTAATCTAAACCCCTACGAAAAAATTTCTTTACACAGTACTACTTCTAACCACTATATAAACACTTTTCGTTAGTAAACTATGTTTCTAAAATCAATAGTTTGGCTGTTATACAATGAGAAGTCACTATTTATGTTTACCCAACTTCAGTTATAGCTTAAAACTACATAGACCTACGGCATAAATTCTTACTTTACATCTGACGCTGTATTACTTTATTAGTAGTTATTGAAGATAGCAAATGTAGCACCAGTGGACTGTAAATAAATCAGTTTTCATATAATTTAAGTAATGTATCCGTCACTCTCGTGCATTATAAATACCGAGAATTACGCTTGGATATGTTATTCTTGTAGGTCTAACGAAGGCCTGCAGTTTAAATAATATAGTGACGGGTCTTCAGATAGTTTACATAATTTTGATAGCGTAGGCCTGGAGTGTTCGTAAAGGCTAAAGACCGATTACAACAACCCGAGCCTGTGCTTAGTATTTCTTTGAATGTTATAACTTAGGTACGTACAAACTTCACACAGAGAAAACTTCATTGTTTCCACTTTTTTTTTTTTTTGTTAATTCATGAACATAACACACCAATATCCTGCAAAATAACTTAATTATCAACTGTTCGCTTTCAGATGGCTTTGTTCAAGTAGGTATACAAAGATACGTTAAGCTCAAAATTTCAATTGAGATTGAAATATTTCAAAAAATATTTTGCACACACTTACAAAATAAAAAACACTGTTATAACCAACTAGACTCTGACTTGTATAGACCTGAGAAGGTTTTATAACATACGATTTAAAAATATGTAACATTAGTGTCCATGGTTCAAATTTTCTGTAGTATAGTATATTAATTTATTTATTTTTTCATGAACAAATATATGACTGAAGATGGATAGCTTCTTAACCCTCTGAATTATATTTTGCCAACATCTCTGTACCTGGGATGTAGCAGTGGATTTTTTCATCAAGGTATCACCACTGCATGCCTTATTTTTATGATAAGACATAGAAATCAGTATATATTAAATAGGCCTACATGCCCTCAAGACATGTTGCCATAGTGACAATAAAGTGTGACATGCAGGATTGAATAACATGTTGCACAAATCAATTATGCCAAGATCTTTGCAAAATGGCATACAATCAAATCAACATGGGTCTGAAAAATTAGCATTAGGTACATGAGATTTCTCCTCATACAATAACAAATTTGGATCGTATCGGATTGAGTCGGGCGTTAAACGTCATGGAAACGCGGATCGTACTGAAAGGAATCGAAAGTAAACGAATGTACATTCGGCAGTTGTTTCTGCCTTCAGATTTCCTGTTGACAGGTGCAAAATAAATAAACTGAATAAAAAATGATCATCCGATCATGAGTAACAATAATATTCTTGTATCCATTTTGTTTCCTTAGCAATTTAATTGCGTGTTTACCCAAAAGAAAATAAACAGATGGTTGTGTGAATTAATTTATTTCAACGTAAATTTCAATTGTATCAACATTATCACAGACAAATTTGTCCAGCGAACTGAAATCTTTTCAATCGGATCCAAAGTTTCCATTTAGACGGGTATCGTACTCAGTCGGGATTCAATACTCAATTCGTTTAAAAAAAACTGTATGGAAACGTAGTAGATGCTAGAGTAGCGATATTTCTTCAGTGATGTAAAGCGAATGTGAAAAAATTACTTTACGGTGATTATTAGAATGGTTATTACGAAACTTCCTATGATTTTTAATCAGTGTGATTGGAGACTATATTTTTGCACAAGTTTATTTCTGTTCTTTGTACGTACTTCATTATTTTGATTTTTATCAATAAATGAGACATTTTATACGGAAAATAAAGCATTCGAGCCATCGACCACACCATCACGACACTACATTTTAAACCAATGAAATATAGTCATCCGTCATATATTGGTAAAAAAAAGTGACGTGCACGTCAATTATTCGTGTGGAAATATACTAGTAGTCTGGTATATGTTTTTGCTATATTTTACTCAACTGTAAGAGCTTTTTAAAACCGTATGTAGCAAAAGAAATACACCGGCAGCATATCCCGCGACATAACAGTTCTCCAGCCGCAAGCCAAAAATAACAGCAGAGTAAACTGCAGGGGATATCATCCTGGGACATATTTCACGTTGGTAATCTAATAATGGAAGGAGCAGGAGAAAAAATTGTCCTGGTGGGTAAGAGGGTTGTTAGAGGGGCGGGATAGGGGTGGCTGGCCACCGTCCAGGGAGTAAACTCGCGTTCTGTCCATGAAAACAATGCCCAGCCGACAATCAACACTCTTTTGTCATGTGTGTGCGGCTCTGTGTTATTGTGCGTAGTAACCAAGTTATGAATTAGTCGTACGTTCGACCAGGGTGTGAAACTTGTGACTCGATTATAAACGCGTGCCCGAGGGCGGATTTTGTTAGCTCGGGCACTTGATGACCAGGGGAAGAGGAGGTCGGTCTGTGTATGAACAGGCCTTCGTAACTGGTATACAGAGAACCGAAACGTTAACCGAAGATTGCCGAAGTTTCCCTCCTCCGTCTGACGACTTATCAACGAAAAATAAATGTTAAAATAAAACAACGAAATGAATCTGGGCATCTTTTATAACGTTTTATTAAGTTTGTTGGAAAGTAAACTGCAGTAATGAAAATTGTAATACGAATACTGCAATTTTGAAACGTTTCTCTCTACAATTCGTGTTACGTGTTGTAATAGGCTAAAAATCGTTGCAAGGTTATAATTCAAGTTTCTTTAAGTTTAATGTCAAATATTTTGTGTTTCTTTAATATTATTTTATAATTGTAATATCTATTTATAAGTATTTGTCATGAGTAAAAGAAAACAGAAAAGAATAAAGGCGGCGCGGGAGACGGTGACCGGTGGCAGCCATTGTCTGCGAGCTGGGCTGTGATTGGCCAAGGGAGTCTATAGGCGGGGGTTGCTGGCCGGTGCGGCCATAGGTAAGCTCTCGAGAGGGACACTCGGCAGGAAGCCGCGGAGGCGACCGGACCACGTGTCGCGAGTACACAGACCTGACCAGCTGAGCCCGAGAGACGGGGGTTGGTCTGGGAACTGCGCTTCTTGGCAGCCGACATTTTTGTTAAGTTATCGTTTGTAAATTGCAAGAAGTTGTCTCGTGGAAGAAAGAGCGCATCATTTGAGATAAAAGCGGGCGATATACGCACATCGTGAGCCGTCTCTCGCGCGCACCAAACTCATTTGCCGCATTTTATTTATGGACATTGAGTTCCATCTATTAATTTGAGTTTGACTTGTGAAGTAAGGAAAAAAGAATCAAAATAGACCAACTGGCGGGTAACAGTGTTCTGACGTTGAAAATAGGAATGGGTGAATTGTAGGAACTGTAACCAGCCTACTCCGGGTGTCTTCGGGTGAAAACAATGGTCTCGTTGTTTATCATGGAAGTTAGGACTCACTTATTTTCTGCTTCCTGATTCGCCCTGTCAAAGGGCAAGCACGTGAGAAAACTCAAGTCGTATCGTTTTGCCCTTAATTCATTCTATCGAGACTGTTGATGATAATGCCAACTGTGTAGTTCGCCACACGCTCTGCAGTTCGTCTGGATTTTTTTTCAACACTCCACTACCCTGTAAATCGTCTGTTCACGAATAGAGTTTTAAGGGGGCGGTTCGCCAAAAATTTCAATTGGTGTAGTAGTTTTATATTCGTAAGAGGCGTGGTTTGTTTCGTAGACGTACGTACATTGTGACTAATTTTATAGCAGGAAGATTTTTTATCAACACAGATTTTTGCATGAAGGCATGTCAAAGAAGTGTCTCTAGTATTGACTAAACCTCAAATTGGTTGGTGGCTGGGTCGTGCGATTGAAGTTTTCTTTCGTGAAGATTAACTCTAATACAGGTTGGATAGATCAATGTTAACAGTTTGTCACAGAGAACATTTCTGTCACTTGAGTGTTGTTGTCGGTACGAGGAGTAAACTGACTAACCACAGAACTTTCCTAAATTTTAAATTGCACAAAGTTGATAATTTGAAACCCAACTTTTTTTTATTTATCTCTTTAAAATTAAATTCCTTCTCTCTTTACCTCACCTAGTTAAAATTAATTTTACTATGGAGTCGTATTTTATTAACTACTTCAGCGATTGCAGAGCAACTGGCGGCAGAATTTTTCCCTATGCCAAACTCTGCCATAAGAAAACGCGTTTTCTTTCCGACTTGTATAATTAAGGCCGTGATCTTTCATATATTTCAAACAATTGCAAATAACGCGAATAATTTTTAACCAAGTGTTTTTAAAATTTTGAGACTGTGAGTCATACGATATACAATTTTGCCAGAGCGTTTTTTTTTTTTTTAATAATGTACCGTTTGCTGGCAAAAAGAAAAAATATTTTCTTCGTTTTGACTTATTTTGACAACAAGATATGTGATATTTCAGGGGCAAAAATCTAAAAATCCGTTCGGTGTATTGCAACAGAAATATTAAGATACAAGCGATGATATATAAGTGTTAAAATAGTAAGAATGAATTTTAACATATGTATTAATTTTCGTTTAAAAAATAATATTTTCGAAACCTCTGCAAAACTAACCTGACACTGGTCCAAACAGTGTCGTTCTTGTCGCCGAATTACGTACTCAGCAAGACAATCTCATTCGACCTGTGATAAAGCTGTGCACCTTCCCGTTCCAGTGAGTTGATCTGTGAACGGTTCAAGGTGAGCAGGTTGTTGGAACATAAACCGTTGTGGACTCTCCAAAGAGTATGAAAGTAAAAGACAGTACTTTCGGGCTATTGGCTGGGTTTAAGACGCGCGCATCGTTCTGCGCAGGCGCGAGTCGAAAAGTAATACCGTTTTCTTATTTATTATTGTCGTTTTTCTAACCTAACAAGACCACTGAAATAGAACATAGCTTTTTTCTAATGTTTTTGACTAATCTAAACTGCCACAGGAATCGGGAGAAAGAGACATGCACAGATGTGAAGAAAAAAATTAACGAAAATGAACAGCCAATAGGAAGACACTCTTAAGTAGAGTTCACAGCCGCTTTAGTTGGGACCTGTACATACATGGCTGTAAATAAACTGTGGAAGTTTGGCTACCTCACAATGAGAGCGCACTGACGGAAACAGTGGTCATTCAGTCGTGATGCAAGACTAGTAGAATACTAGTCTTGGTCGTGATGAGTCCGACCGCTTGGCTCAGTGGTTAGCGTTCCTGACCGCTGAGTCAAGGGTCCCGGATTCGATCCCCGGCTGGGGAGATGTCATTTCCTCGGGTACAGGACTGGGTGTTTGTGTTTGTCTTGTGCTTGTGTCAGTGCTGATATCCTTTAGTTGAGACTACTGCATTCCCGAAATTCGATTTCCCTGTTACAGCTGCCCGCTGTAGGCCATGTAACACAAAAAAAAAGTCGTGATGATGGATGGAGTCGTATGGGTAAGTCGCATTGAGTGTATCGGCTAGTCGCGTTGTTATTAAATTCACATATGCGTATTTCACAAACTCAGTATTTCCTCAATAACTGTTTGGCTATAACCCTTAATTTCCTTGAGTAATTGCCTCTACCGTTCGCCGAATTGAATAAAAATTGCAGTCTAACAAACTATTGTCAAAGCACGAAATCCTATGCATAAAAATCTATAATTTTACAATAACAGCTTAAGTATAAAATAGTAGGGCTAAGAGTGCAGTAAGCTGATAAGCAGCGTTGGCTATATCTTTCTTAACGTCATTGTTTTCTTTAAGGCATCATATATCCTGTCCAATCAACAGTCAGGAAAACAAATGTTTATTCGTCGTAATTGGCGACTTTAATTTTTTTATTGTTGGTTAATAATTTGCTTATTGCGTAGCAGTAGCATAAAAACATTTACGAATCATTTAATATTTATAACAAATTCTTCAATTCAGAGAACATTCTTAAATAAGCACTTCCGTATATTTTCCTTTTATATCATAATTACCACACGACTTGAACTTGAGTATATGTTTTAGGCTTTTCGATTGTACATCAATAAATAAGAAATTAACTATATGCATGAAAATGTCGTTCCTTGTGCAATCTGTGCGTACATTTACAAAGAGAGGATTGATAAAATGTATCGGTTGTGTCATGCATACTTATTTTGGCTATAATTCCCTATATTAAGAGTTATTGTGAGGTAGCTTATTTTTAAGTTTGAGGCGCGGAAACAGGGAAGGCGATAAGTCGAATATAACACGTCAGTCAAACACCTCATCGCCTCTAGGCGCGACGGACTACACTAACCTGCAGTGTTCTCATAGAATGTGTTTTTCAATGAGGCTCCAAGCGATGACCCTGATATTTTATTTGTGGAATGTATGTGGTAAAGCTCAATGCAGGTTTCCGCGTTACAATTACGGTTGATATTTTCACAGCTACTGCAACGTGAAAAAGTCATTTTTAGCCATTTTGAGGAGCTCGATAATAATGTTTTTAATTTGCAGGCGGCATTTTTAAAACCATAGCAACACAGTTTAAAGTGTGTCCTCCTTTCGCAGATAAACACATTGGAAACATATTTAGTAGTTATACAAGAAAAATACTTTGAGCCACTCTACAGCACATCTCACGCACCCGGTTGCAACACTATGAATTCTGTGTAATCAAGAAACAACCTGGGAAATGGGGACTCTGCAGCGCGCGGACTGTTACGGGCGCGGTCTACAGCAATTTTCATCATCATTATTTTATTTTTTATTTGTACTACATATTTTTTTTCTTATTTTAGACACATAACGTGACCAAATTTGGCTCTTATGAATTTTTTTATCTCTCATAGTTTTCGCGTAATGGCTTGTAAAAGTCATGTTTTGCATGTTTCCGTTTTAACGACCACACTAAAAACAACTGATATATCAAATTTAAAATAATCACAGTGGATAAAGACATTGCAGGCTACAATGGCATGCTCGTAAAATTAAAAAATAAAAATTATTTGAATTTAAAAAAATGCTGAAACTGAAAATAAAAATTTTAAAAATTCAATATATTTTTTCAAAATACAAATAATTTTTATTTTTTAATTTTATCAGCATGCCATTGTAGCCTGTAATGTCTTTATCCGCTGTGATTTTTTTTTTTTTCAGTTTGGTATATCAGTTGGTTTTAGTGTGGTCGTTAAAACGGAAACATGCAAAATATGACTTTAACAAGCCATTACGCGAAAACTATGAGAGAGAGAAAAATTTCATAAGAGCCAAATTTAGTCACATTTTTGTATCTAAAATAAGAAAAAAATATGTAGTACAAATAAAAAATAAAATAATGATGATGAAAATTAGACTATATCGTGCATCTGTTTAGTGGTTTCGTTTAAAATTCTTGTCACCATCTTGGCTAAATTTTTAAGACAGTGTGTACTGTGGTTTTAGCTATGTAGTAAACAAAATTTTCTTAGCTGTCTTATTAGTTGAAAACATATAGTTTACTGTCTTGAAATAGTTATGTGTCAAGGCGAAAAACAATTTAAACAAAACTACGGGCTGTATTTGTGATATCTGCTCTCGTCTAAGTTTTACAAAAATAATTATCTCAAAAACTGTAGAAACATTGTAGCAGAGCCTTAAGAATACGTGGTAGATAAATAAACGCTGAAAACATAAATTGATTTCTACGCTTTTCTCGAAGTCAGTTTGGATAAAATACTCAATGGCAATCCTAGATAATGGTATTTGCCAACTTTATGAGTAAATATTTATCCAGAATTACTAATTCGTTACGCGTGATATCTTGCACCGCAGTTAAATGCACGAGGTTCCGGCGTCAGAGATTGTGCCTCAGTAGTTCGTAACACTGGAAATAATTTTGTTTAAAACGTTGGCTAAAACTACTGTCTAGGATGGCTATTGTTTAATTTTCGTAAATTGGCTTCGAGAAACCTACAGTTATAGATTAATGCTGAGAGCGTTGAATTATGTACCACGCCCTCTTAACGAGTGTTGCTTTAGTTGTTGATTTCATTGTTCCTTACAACAGTCGGGCTGGAAGTAAGAAGTGAACTGTTCGAGGTGTTACAACAGGTATTTTTGAAACTTCTATTCCCGCGCTTGTACGTCCAGAAACTTCTACGGCTTCCAAGAAAAGTTGAAGAAAGAAATTCGAGATCGAAGTCCGTACGCGTCACGAGACTACTGCGCTACTATTCTTTAATCTTTGCTGCTTTTTACTTCCTCCTTGTTTCCATTGGAGCTGCTGGAAACTGTACATCTCTCTGCCCCCTTCATCGCTCTTCGCCCAAAAACTCCTCAATCGTCTGTGAGGTACGTTTCTTTCTCGTCTGTCGTTACCAAACTTTTCGGAACAAAAGTATTGCTTTACGAACAGCAATATAAGCACACGCATCTCCTCATCTCCTGATGGATGCCAAGCGTTTGAAGGCCCTTTTTCCTATTTCGTTCCTCTCATCCGTCAGTCATGATAAAAAAATTGAAACTGGGGAAAAATTCCCAGAGAGTTCTTTAATATGCCTCATATTTTTCTGTGTTTACGTTCTGTACGTATGTATACGGTAAACATTAGTACACATCTTATATAAAGTATAAAATAATATTGTTTTTGGTACGTTTAGGTTGTTGAGGATAAAATAACACTTTTTAATTGTCTTATGTATATTATATATTATAGGTATATATACATATATATATATATATATAGAGAGAGAGAGAGAGAGAGAGAGAAGAGAGAGGGAGCTGGTACCCGCAACTTCGTTTTCGGGATTTTCAGTTTAATGTAATAATATTTCTGGACGAAAAAATAAAATGACATTTTTGACAAGCTAAAGCAAGCAATTCAGAAAGAGGTTACGGATATTTTATGACTATGGTTTAGAAGTATTTTGAAATTTCATTTTAAAAAATCTATTTCACAAATTCTGTGAGTACCCCGTCCTTGCCATGTACATCATTCATCCACCCCCTCCCTCCACCAAGACGTTTGTTTTTGTTTTGTTGCAGATCATGGGCAAATGCCCCCCTTGGATTTAGAATTTTAAGTGTATAAAATACATTTTTTTTGTATTTTGATATTTAAGTAATGCTATCTTAAAGAACATAAAACTGAAGATTTATTATTAAAGTTTCTAATTATATACGTGCTTAATTAATAAAAAGATGCAACAAGGTCACTGTCGCCGAAAAAAATCTCACCCCCCCCCCCAAGAAAAACATGAAATGACGCCCCAGTGCAGAAACATTCACGGGCACAAACTCAACAAAGTTTAATCGCAATCTCATGAATTGAACGAGAACACACAGAAAACGAACCAACGAACGAACATTACTGTCGACACGGGCGTTGTCATTTAAGGGAGACGATTCTCGTACAAAGTGTTTGTTTCTCATACTGTAATATTCCAGGAAGTTAATAGAATTATGCTGATTATGTGTCAGGAAAATATAAACTAGGCCTTAAGAAGTGTTAACATTATCGTGAACAGCATATGCGTAATTCAAGAGTCCACTTAACAGCATACGATCACATACCGTATATATAAAAACAAACCCCCTTACGAAAAATAATTACCGTGATTACTGTAGTCCCCCTTTTTACTGTCGTGTCAAACATTCTACCTTTCCCCCGTCCTCAGTCCCCTCAGCACGGACTAGCACGCCCATAATTCATTACGGTCGTTTTATACGTGAGTTAGGAAGTAGCTGTAACCAGATTGAGGCACTGTATTATAATTGAATGGATGATGGTTCGAGTGACGGTTACGGTTAAATTAAATACGATAGTTATAAACCTTGCCTTACTCAACTCTCGTTCACATTACAGATTACTACATGGTTCTACTACATTATTTGGATTGAAGGAAAGCGGTGTTTCAGTTATTGAACTTGTAGTTCCGGCAAAAAGTTTAATAACACAATATAAAATCATAAAACCGCATACAGTACCAAAATTACTGCCGGAATATCCATTTTAAGTTTTTGTAACTCTTTACTCATATGAGAAAAGATTTACCAGAGTTGCAACGGGAACGCTATGTTATGTGAAACCGTTATGAATTTTAAAAGACGCAACTGAAACAACAAAATTATTATATTATGCGACATGAATAAAAATGTGTGTTTTATATCGGTGAAACATAAGAACCCAGAATTTTTCATTGCTGTAGTAAAATGAGCTTATCGTTTCGTTACTACCGAGAAAAATTTGAAAATGTGCTGACAGAAAACGCTCACACTTTCATCCGTATTAAACTGTAAATTATGCATAATTTTCTAGAAATCACAACTTTACTGTCAAGTGAGCTACCGGAGACTGCTTTATTCCTGCGTGTATCTCAACTTCCACTCAAACTGTAAGTACACATTTTGTGCAATTGCAGTGTCGGTACAGTATATGTTATAAATTCATGAAAACAACTCAAGAATGATTTTCTTATATATTAAGATTCCACTGTACCCCTGGTGTATAAATTCTTTGTTTTAAAGCCGTAAGATTGTTTTAGAGCATAAATTAAAAATTTTTGAAGAACCAATATAATGTATGTGTTCTTTAACGTGTTTGCACTAAATGTGTTTTATGCGTTAGATGCAATTTGTATGCAGTGATAGAAGAAAATAGTATCCATTTTTTTCTATCACTGTTTGCAAATTGCATTTAATGCATAAATCAAATTTAGTGCAAACATGTTAAAGAATACATACATTAAATTGGTTCTTTAAACAAACATTTTTTATTTATTCACTAAAACAAATTTTACGGCTTTAAAACAAAGAATTTGTACGCCAGGGGTATAGTGTAATCTTACGGACGGACAAAATAATGTCATTATTGCGTGTCAGCATTTATTTTTTAAAAGTTAATGTAATTATAAAATGGCAAACATGCCTTACTAAACCAATGCAAACTAAACGAAACGGGGTTATAACTCCAGCACACACACACACATACGTTTATTTGTAATATGGTAGTTGTGGACGTTGCAATAACACCTTTCAAAATGTATAGCAAGTTAGCTATACTATAGGTACCCTTTGCAATGCTGAGGATTTTATTCTTATACGCACAAGACGTATCAGAAAAATTAGCATGGATCTTGCGGTAGTAGTTTAGGTCCTATGTGGTATTTGATGGTTCCACAGTCTTGTCTTAAACTTTTGACCTGTACTGTTAAGTTCTACTGTATGATGGGTGACACTTTGGAAACCTTAAACTTCAACAATATTATCATAATGCCGAAGCCCGACTCTTCAATGACGGACGACACGTCGTGGGTTCCCATCCAGGACCTCCCTGAAGAGTAGCCACGTTCTCACAAATTCACATGTGCATCCACCGATATGTACCGGACGTTCCTAAATCACCGTTTCGCTCTCAATTGGTTTGGTCTGTGTGTCCGATTTAAACGACCTGAAATGTCGGCAGACCTTTTGGTCGTGTACCGGAACATCAATCGATGATTTTCTAACACAATCTTGCAAAAAAAATTGAAAAATGATTAATAATATTTAATTGTGAAATGTGAGATATTTAAATATTTTTCTGCTATGGGAGTTTACAGTAAGAATGTATTGGTTTGTGGACATGCGCTATTGCTCATGTTTTATTGGCCAAATTTGTATTAAAAGACAAAGTATAATAAAACTGACCGAATTCTTTCAACAAAATTTCGGTCAACAAATATGAGCAACTGCGTGTGTCCCCAAACTAATAATACATTCTTATTGAAATGTGATGTCAAAGGAAGCAAACTTAACCATTTTTCCATGGAAAATTTTTTGTATTTTAAAATATGTATTAACTGCAAAGATAAATATTTCATTGAATTTAAATATTTGAAATATGCACTATATTTACTATTACGTATGCTACCAAAGTGTTCAATTTGAAATTCTATCGCGGTGTAGTGCTAAATAATATGAGCAAATTTACCCCAGTTCATTTCTAACAGGAAATTAAAATAAAAAAAACAAAGTCAGTCTGATGTTGAATTACGGCCCGAACCGGTGTGCGCCTGTGTCTCAACCACTGACGGCAATATGTGTGAAAAACGCGGCTGTTGACAAGCTAGTAGGCTGGTAGGCCTGGTCGGCATTATGTAACCGTCTTCGGCGAGGGTGTGAAGAATCGCTGAAGTCATCGTCAGTCTTTAGCAGAAAGAGACCACCCCACATTTCTTAGAGTAGAACATGAAAAACTGTTACATTTTTGTTATTTTGTTAATTTTTGTATATTCATTTTCAAATACGTACCTTAGCTCTGTTTGACATTGGTTGCTTAGCAACTGACGTTTTAATTTAATTGGTGGTTTTTTTGTATGTCCTTTGCGTTTGTGTCTTGGATGCCTTCTGCACTCGGTAGTGTTATGTAGTAAGGGCCTTGTCAACAAAATGTGAATTTTTCTTAAAAAATTGTTAAGCTTCCTTCAAATCTATTTTATATTCAACTAGCTGTCCCTTTGCGGCTTCGCCCGCGTGTACTATAGAAAAGTGTAACTAAATTTTAATAACGTATTAATTGATGGTGTTACTATATTCTCTGTATATCTTTATAACAACAAATACAAACAGCTTTATCCAGTCCACTACGCTGAGGGTACTTTAATTGCAGGGCATCTTTGTTTTTAATTCATCTTTATTTCTCTACACAATAGCTACCCGGCCGCGGCTTTGCCCGCGTGAAATTATGTAATACAAACAGTAACTCTGGATAAAATATGTGATGAAGGCATTCAACAGCTAGCGTACTCAATAACAGAGAACTATAAATTGTCTTAGCTCAGTGAAAAGAGCGCACGCAATATGCTCGTATGATGTCATGTCATGTCCCATCGCAAAGACTTGCACAGGATACGAACCCGTAACCCCACCCCTCCCACACCACAAACTTTGTACAATACCCGAGTGAATACTTAAAGGCAGGCCGCAATAATACTTTCGTATGTACGGACTACAGTCCAAAGAGGTTGTATTTATGGTGGGTTGCCAAAAAAACCCGCAACTCCACAGACTTAACTACAAATTATTCAAGACAGGCCATGAGAGTTATTTCGCGTGTACAGGCTATAGTCCAAAGAGGTTTAACTATAAGCAAGAAATAAAAGGGAAACAAATTTTGAACTATTTCAGGTGTTACGAAAGATTATTCTTAAACACGTTTTATTTTTTATAGGCTTTCAAGGAAGAATTTCCAAAAACCGTTAAATTACTTTTTAGGTATTTACTTATGTTTCATTATAAGACAAAAGCCACCTCGATATCTCTAACGGTTTAGGTGATACGACTGATTAATCAAAAAATTGTTTTATTTTTTTACCGGCTTTCAAAAACGAATTTTGAAAAATCCTGAAATTACTTTTTTAGGTATTTGCGTAAGCTTCATTTTAAAGAAAAAATCACTTCGATATCTCAGGTGGTTTAAGAGGAAGAGAGGATTTACTGTAAACGAATTATACGGCTTTTCACCTCCTTAATATAAAAATTTCGAAAAATCCTGAAATTTGTTTCTAGACATTTGTATTTGCGACCTAACGAAGTGAATAAGACGGCGATAGCCCGTCGGGTTCGAGAAATATCAAAGATTTGCAAAAAAATACATTTCACCCCGTTTCACCACCTTAATAAATGAATTTCAAAATTGCCTTTCTTAGTGCGCGCCTACGCCACAAGGGGAAACTTCCCTTAAAATTTCACGTTTCTAGGGCCAGTGGTTTGGGCTGGGCGTTGATGATGAATGAATGAATGAGTCAGTCAGTCAGTCAGTGAGTGGGGCACTTCCTTTTATATACATTAAGATACATAGTATTTCACTATACAGTTTATATTTTAATAGTTTTGTAACACATACTAAATATAGGCAACAACTAACTTATGTCTAAAAAAAATAAACAGAAAACGGACTTGCATGTTGATAACGCCGTTATTACATAACACCATCGCATTAAATTATACTTACACTGTAAAAACGATCCTAAAGATAAATTGAAATTTCTTAACTCATACACATTATGGGACATACGTCCATGCTTCACCTTGTAAGTATAAAAAAATATGGGAACTATTATTACAGAAGACTTATAACATCAGTGTGGATCGGGGCCTTATTTCACAAAGCTACAAGTCCACAAGTTAGAAGTAACTCTACTTGTAGCTTGTAGGAAAATAAGTATTTCTGTTTCGCAAACCTAAATGTAGATCCTACAACCCACAAGTAAATTTTGCATGTTACAAGTGGTATTTTGAATAGTTACAAGCATTTTAATTTCTCAAACATTTAAGCTAGTAAAACATACTCGTAGAAGTAATATTTTTCTGACAAGCAAACAAATCTGGTTAAGAATCTTTACAAGTTGGGTTAGAGGTGTGTGTTTACATACATTTCACCTTTTAGCAGTTATTTTAGAACATTGTAATATAAAATGTTTAGTAGTGACTCATATACCCAAGCAAATAATGAAATAAGAACATTGTGAAGCGGAAGAATATTTAAAGAGCGAATGAATATACAGTTTGAGACAATGTTTGAGTTTAATATTTAAACTACGTACTTTCCTCTCTGTACAAGACAAAATGCCACAGCCAACTCGTGTATCCGTTCCCATTTCTTTACCTTGCCTTGTTTTATTAATTTGTCTGAGAATGCCCCAAACAGAATTCCTTTGCCTTCTTTGAGTTTATTAACAGACAACTTATATTCTGTTGTCTTAGACATTTTGTGTACTTGTAATTTCTTTACTTACTCAATTGAAATTTCAACACAACGGACTTGTAGCAAAGAACTATTCACAACTTTGGTGTGAAACAGAAATTACTAATTATTGTAGATAGTAGCACTGTGTGTGAAACATAAGTTACAATTACTTGTAAATATCAGTGCTTATAGCTTGTAAATCATGTTGTCATGGGCTTCGAAATAGTGATTTTACTGTACATGGTGTCATAGCAATGACATTCAGCACTTACCTGAAATGAGATTTATTTCCGTAAATTATCACAATGAGCACATATGGAATAGTTTCTTAAAACAAACGTATTTACGAACACAATTGCAACGCATTTGAAGCCCCTGGTTGGAGACTCACTTCATGAAAGGTCACACAACCATAATCAGCGGTTTGTTCCTAGCACTATATCGCAGCAGCAGAAGTTTCAAGTGTATTTTGAAGGAAAGGCAATATTTTATTAGTTACGTCATATTGCTCAATAAACTGTCACAAGACTGAATATCCGTGATAGTTCGAAAGTAGAGTGTTAAATGGGGTAGTCACTCCTGTTACAAGTATTACAACTGATATTATTAAGGCATCTGCCTTGATGAACGTGTTTTTGTGCTTGTGAGGCTGTTACACATTTCAGAAATCCATGAGGACATGAAACGGTTATACACATATGTAATGATCTTCGAATGCTATTCCTAGGTAGATAGTACTTACTAACTTGTAACGGTCGAATCTCCGCACACTGCTAGACGACATGAACAGGTGACCACAATGTACGTTTTTGATATGTGCCATAAACCTGCCAGTATAGTTTTTTTTTCTAAACGGCCAACGGCTGGGCAGCCCACGGCCAACAGTAATAATCAATAATCTAAATCACAATTTTCAAAAATACTCAATAATCTAGACAACACGAAAATTCTGGAAGATTCAAGAACATCACAAACACATAACGTGTGCCGAATTCGGACGCAGGATTCAAAAAACCGAACCGTCCACGACGGTGGCTACAGAAGAACTTCATCGGTATCGGAAACACTGACAATTTACGTAAATGGGGCCGACACTCATAACATTACTATAAGTGTCAAATCAGCAATATGCAGGGTGTACAGAAACAAATACATAAACACGCCACGCGAATCCTGGGCTAAATTAAAGACGAAAATGTTAGAGGCAAAACGTAGTACGATGACATTTTATATGCACAATGTGGCAATATAGCACTGCAGTTAGTCCCTTCTTGCGCTCCACTGACATCTTACATGAATTACTACCACCGTTCTGACCTGCATATTCTGGTTGCAGGTTAAAATCCCAAGCAGTACAAACATGATTCTATGTTTACTTGACGTAACATACATAAGATAATACCTGGGACGTGAATCGCAAGAGGGGCTATCACCGCCGTGCAGTGTTGCCACATTGTGAACGTAAACTGTCGTCGTACAACATTTTGCCACTAACATTTTCGTCTCTAATTTAGCCCAGGTTTCGTGGGGTCTGCTTCTTATGCGTTAGTGTCTGAACGTCCTGCATAGACACATTTTTGTCACAAATCATTACAGGCGCTATGATAAGTTAGTTGATGAGAAAAATGTTTCCAAACACAATGGATTCAAGTGCTCTTAAGGATTTTATTCTTCTCAGTGCCAAATCGTCATTTTCTAAATGGAAGGGGAAAATTTTACTCGTAAGGTAAATTTTTCCTGCATATAAGCGTTATTTTCTTCCCTTATATATAAGGGCATTTTATCTCGACGGCGTAACAATTGATTACAAAGCTGACCGTGAAGTGACATGATTGAAATGGTCTTTCCCCGGCAACCAGCTGGGGCCACGGAATCAAGTTTCGCTATCATCCATCACAGAAATTAAATTCTGGACGTTCATTGGCTGCCGTACAATGTTATGCTGGTCGTAGAATTTGTTTGAGATCATGGACGTTGGTAATCAGATAACTCAATAAAACTGCCAAACTAAGGTTGAACTTTTACAAGTTGTGGGTACTTTTATATACGAAAAGGATAAAAAAATTGGCGAGTATAATGACATGTAAGCTACGCTCAGTTATACTGTGTATTCTCAGCCCCTCAGAATGTTTGTGCATTGGCAATTGTTCCCGTAAGCCGCCAGTTCAAACACTAAATATAAGAATGAAATAAATGTTTAAACATACTCGGCTCAGATTGTCTGTTTATTTGCCAGAAAACCCAAGAACTAATAGGCCTATTTAGTGTGGTCAAAGTTTACGGTACCGAGATGTGTGTCACCGTGTGGCCAACGGTATTTTGTGTATTGTTTAAGGATACTATGCATTAGTTTTTTTCGAACATATTTTATGCTTCTATACGCATCTTCAAAACGAGGTGTTCAGCTCTGAGCCATATTGAAAGAACCCAGGTTTTTTTTTTTTATCATCTTGCTCGCCCATCTAATACGCGAACCCCGCGCGCACACAATTTAATTTAGTTGGACCTTTATGTGGCGCCGTAAAGCCGCCGTACACGCCCATCAAAGAAAGTGCAGACCGTGATCACGTGGTTAGATGCTGGCGTCATAACAGACTCGACCAGGTACACCAGATCCCTCGGCGTCCGACAGAATACGCCGCAGTTATTAAGGGGGGGGGTGGAAAGGTACTATGTTGAAAGGACGACAGGAATACTCAATCTTCAATTAAAATCTGAACTACTCATCAAAATTCGATGAGATTTTTTTTTGCCGCGAAGATATCTTATCAGCGGACGTTTATTTATATAGTAATGTGCCGTAGCATGCTTTACTTTCGAGTAAAAAATAAAAAATACTGTTTTTAGAAAAATAAGGATTTGAAACCACAAAATCTACAAAAATGGAGAACTGTGATTTTTATAATTTAAAATATAATAATATCTAGGCCTCTGTAATAACCGAATTCCAAAAATACTCTCGTTTTTATTTGAAAATAATTTTGATATCCGAAAATCTCTGCTCGAGGAATTTACGGATGTTAAAATTATTTTCAAATGGAAACACAAGTAGTTTTTTAATTCGTAAATATTGTTGTTTCAAGCCTTTATTTTTCTCAAAACAGTTGCTAAATTTTAATTCGAAAGTAAAGCATACTGCCGCATAGTGCTACAAAAATAAACGTCCGCTGATAAAATATCTACTCTGCAAAAAAAAATATATTCGAACTTTTATGGACGACTTGAAAAAAGGCGGAGCTTCAGTCAGGTGTGGGAAACAATTCCTATCACCATGGATACTGCAGTCGAACATAACCTTCATTTAGCTGTTTGGCGTCAAATGTCCCAGATGAGATGTACGTCAAGAAAATTGATTATTTGTTTGGAATTTGCCGTTTTTTTCAGGTGAACATTAATTTTACGTATTTGCGTATCTTAATCATGAAATAGAAACTAATATTTTTTACCTTTGCGTGCAAATCTGTGAATGCGTAACGTTTTTGCTTTCTGCAATGACCAACTAACAAACCAGCATGTTTGTAAACAAGCTTTGTTTCCCACAGTACTTTTCCCCTGCGGTGACGTCAGGGGGCGTCCATTGACGGTTGAGAATTCCAGTCGTCCTTTGACATCGTACCTTCCCATGACCTTTAAGTTTACCCTCGCGCCACGTCTCGTAGTTTCAACACGTTTAAAATGTTCACTTCTGTGAGAAGAGACATATACCACAGCGTGTAAGATAAACTCAATCGTATTTTGCTGGATTAACAACAGCGCGACAGACGAGCGGCGCAAAGTGCGTGACGAGAATACCGTAACTTGTCGGCCAATCAGCGTCGATGTTTCTGTGACGTCAGCGCGACAAAAATCACGGGCGCGACGTGAATTCCGAATAAAAAGTATTTTTATTAGCGTCGGCGACGCGGCGAAGCTGAAAACTGAATTTAATATTGTGCCAAATGCGGGTGGAATTCGGTGATTTGGCAGTAAATTTCATATATTAATTTACGGGACATTTTGCTTGTTATTTCAAACAAATCATAACATTTTTGAAGCAAATGTGTAGTTGTGACTTTACTTTCACGTTTTAGAATGCCAGTGGGTATTTAAAATATATTATAATAAAGGAAAAGAACTGAAATATTCTAGCAGCGTAGAAGGTTGGTCAGTGATCTACGATGCGAGAGGTCCTGTCTTCGAATCCCGGCTCGGTATTAATATTATGATGCCCCTTCACGTCACTTCACCCTCGTCGGATCTCAAGAGTGCGTATTAGATAAATAAACGCTGAAAACGTAAATTTATTCCTACGCTTTTTTCAAAGCCAATATGTATAAAATACTCAATGTGTTTGCCAACTTCGTGAGTAAATATGTATCCATAATTACTAATTCGTTACGCGTTATCTCTTGCACCGCAGTTAAATGCACGAGGTTCCGGTTTCAGAGATTGTGCCTCAGAAGTTCGTAACACTGGAAACTAATTTGTTTTAAACGTTGGCTAAAACTATTGTCTTGGATTGCTATAGTTTAATTTTCGCAAATTGGCTTCAAGAAACCTACAGTCATAGATTATAGCTTTTAGCGTTGAATTATGTACCACGCCTTCTTAATATCTCGTTGTTACAGGGCCGTAAAACCCTCTCACCTCACCTGAATTACTCTAAACATTA
The DNA here is from genome assembly GCA_003012365.1 of Medauroidea extradentata. Lineage (NCBI taxonomy): Eukaryota > Metazoa > Arthropoda > Insecta > Phasmatodea > Phasmatidae > Medauroidea > Medauroidea extradentata. Next base: position 6,138 of record PNEQ01100551.1, on the reverse strand, counting down.
TTGGCTGTCGTACTCAATGTAGGTATGCAGTGACAGGTAACTATTTATGTTTATTAGTAGGAGATTATGTAGTGAGATTCTTAAATGTTTGTAGCAACGGGAGTTTACAATTAGAATTCATTGTTTTGTAGACATACGTCATTGCTCATGTTTTGCTGACCAAAGTTGTGTTGAATGACAAAGTACAAAAATATGTTTTGTAGTTTGTCATTTAAGACATGTTTGGTTAGCAAAACATGCAATGGCGTGTGCTCATATACCAATACATTCTAAGAGATAAAGTAGTGTTCGCAATAACAGTATTTTTAGTGTATCATCGCACTGTTTGATTCGTATCCGTCGCACTATTGTAAATTCATAATTACGGACAAATGCCAATGCTTGCGAATGTTGTCGAGTTACTGAAAAACCACGTAGTAAAAATAAAATAACTTGAAAAGATGGAATAAAAAAGACGGTTGGCAACAGTAACTACTTGCTTCTTTCTTTTGTCTATTTTCCCTTTTCTAATTCCTTTACCTCTCGCCATAAGACTATTCGTGTTCGGTTGCCAATCAACAGGTGGCACTAAAATGCGATGACAAACGTAACCAGAATATTAAAAAAATAATAATTAAGCTCCTCAAATTCCAGGATTGTTGAAAGAATTCGAAATTGCACACCAATACTTTAATCGTTTATTAAGTCTCAAGTTTTCGTCAAGTACCATTTATTTTTTTCCGACCAATACAAAAAAAATTGTCTTAAAACATTATTTAATACAGATATCTACAAAGACAACCCATTGATGAAATGTAAATCAATAATTTTAACTAAGACAAACATCGTAGAACTGCTCTTCATTTGTATTATCGTAATGTTGTTTGCAGATGATAAAAGAAGTGAAATGAAAACGAGGAAGTAATCATGGCTTAAAATTTCATTAAAAATAACCTGTCTACAAGCGTTATACAAGTTCATAAAACAAAAAAATATTACTAATGCAAATTGGAATTGCTTTATAAGAAGGGAATTTCTGTTTATGAATTAATAATTTGTGTTGAGGAGGGAATTTTTTAAGCCGGTATCTCAGAATTTCTGTGACGTTGAATTGTGTTTTCCTGGTGGAATTAATGAAAATGTTAAATCCGTAGCCAGATATGAAAGAAAATAAGATAAGGAAAATGAAGACAGCGTTCTTTCAACTATAATAACCACGCTCCCTACGAAAACATGAAACATTCTAACAATAAAATCCAGCGCACGAGATATTTCTGAAATTTAAAAGTCAACCTGCTCGTATTTCTTACAATGCGCTAGAGTAGCCTACACTGTGAAATATATTTGTAAACTCACATCACCAATGCGTAGGAGTGTTAAAGTAGGTATGTATGAAAGCTGTTTCGTATAAGTCGGTGAAATTTGACAGCATCTTGTGGGAAATAAATGTTAATATTGCGTGGAATGTGGCACAATGCAAGGCAAAATTTACAGAATAAATACTGAAATGGTCATGCATGTTACTTTTCAAAACTAAACACGCCTTGAATTGTGACGCATATTACAAAATACTAAACATTATTACCTAAAGGAGCTGTAAAATTGTATCGTTGTTAATATGATACGTAGTATAACTCTGTCTTGTAATGTTTCTTGCAGTAAGACAGAATAACGTACTGTACTATTGTGGACATACGCTATTGCAATATTATGTCGTTCCAGAAATCTTAGTGTGAAACTAAGAAAAAACAAGCAAACGAAAAACAAAAGCCTAGTTCGGTGGTAGTCAACAAATCCATAAACCAAAACAAGAGAGCATGAAAGATCCCATAAGGAATTAGTCAACAACAACTAAAGGAAAATAAAATAAAAATCCAAAAATAAAAGTCGAAATACAAAACAAAATAATCTGTAAAACTCAGGACACCAAGCACAGACAATACCGGAACGAAAACAATAATGGACACAAGACAGGATAACAACGACGACGTCACAGTCAACAGACCAGACGACACAAGGATTAAGAACCCAGTAGATTTCTAAAAACCCTCTTTTCACGTCTTCATGTGAAGTGAGTACAACTCTGTTTACCGTACATTAATGTTCGAGTTCCTATACATTTTTATGAAACAGTGAAATATATATTGATGTTCCTAGAAGTGTATAGTAACGAAGATATACATCTGCAGTATTTACAATTTGTAAGTACGGTAACTGTCCCATACTGTGAATTGATAAAAAAAAAAAGGTCCAATAATTTTAAGGAAATTTTTTACACTGTACTCGGTAAGGATGCAGTAAGGATGAGTCTCTAGGTGATGGAAACGTCGCGTCGCCTTTATGTGTTATTCACCCAAATCGCAAAAATCGTGTAATTCTTGCTAGTGCACTTTCGTAAAACATTATTATGTGAACGTGCACTTTCCTAAGTAATAAATGTAGTTTTTAATTATTTCTTGTTTAGTATAAACTCCAAAACATTTTAAAACCCAAGCGTAGTCTCGGTAGTGAGGTTAAATGCTCGCCTACCATTATAGCGACATGTGTTTGATATATGCTGGGTCACACCTGACTTACGCATGTTGGAAACATGGCGGACATTGTCTTTGGCTGACAGGTTTTTTTTTCGGGGTATTCTTGTCTCTCCATAACTTGCATTCCTCCGTTGATCCTACTGATCTCAGCACATCCTCGTTAACTCTCCGCGTTTTAAGTTACATATGCATAAATCATAATATTTTCATTAAAATTATTAAATATATATTTTTTTTATTCCGAATTTAGTCAACTATGGGCAAACATTGGGTTCCTTGGCCTTTATTTTATCTCTTCCCAGAACTTTTTCATTCTTTTGCTTCTTTTCTTTATCTTTTATTTGTAATGTATGGACCTCCTTTTCAGTGGCTTCTCTTCAAATGATTTTATGCTGTCGGACTTAGCTTCTGAATTATCCTCTGTTTAGGATCACCTCCAGGGTAATACCGGTTTCCTGCTCATCACATTATACCTCTTTAACCCACTGATAGAAAGACTTTAATTAAGTATTGTATTCGAAGTCCCCTTTGATCTGTTAATTTGCGTCGATTATTACAAGGGGACCTTACAATTTAAACTGTCGTTTCCGCATTTTGCTCGTGATCTTTTCGTTGTACTTGTAGAGTGTCTCGTGTATCATTTTCTTCCAAATACCATTATTGGGTTGTCTTCTGGGATACCAGAATTTTCCTGATAGTCTTCCTTCTTTTTTTTTTTTTTTTCCAAGTTCTTTCAACTGTCCCTTTTTATTTAAGAAACAACAACACTATGCATATAGCCATTCTGGTTTTACAACTGAATTATAGAGCCTTATGTCACTTATTTGTTATTTTTTTGTGTTAAGTTTATAAACAAGGCCTAATTTTCTGACTCTTCCTTTAGCTGCCTCTTTATCGAGTCAGTTGGGTTGGATCCACCCTCCTAATTAGTTGAATTTATCTGTCATTTCATTTTTCCCATAATATTATCCATACGTATTTCTTCCCCTGGTGTTTGTGTTCTACATGTACCGTTTTTTTTTTTCGTTTAAGACTTTTAGTCACGTTTTTTTTTATAACTTTTTAATGCAAGATCTCCAGCTTTTTTCCGCATCATTCTGGTTTCTGGCTAAAAGGGCAATGCCATCGGCAAAAGCTAAACACCTGATTTCCAAGTTATATTATATCTCTTTAACATCATACAACTTTCTCCGATATTAATCACCAAATTATCCGAACCTATTACAAGATTATTTTACAAAGCCAAGATAATATTCATAGTTTAAAAATATTGTGCAACTAGTTGCATCAGCAATATTGGTTCGGGAAAAAGTGAGCACTAAAGTTTTAACCTTTAGAAAATATCCCTAACGTTAAAATATTTACTGCATATAGTTCATAATTAACCGTAGTTGCTTTACTCCGTGTATGGTTGGCAGTGAATTTCCAAACATAGTTCCTTTTATTTCCTCTATTTTAATACAACAATACTAAAATAAAATCAGCTGAAATCGGGTAGACTTGTAATTCTAATGATAAACTATTTTATCAAATTTATAGGTACCTATCGAAGGCAAATATTAAGTGGCGTGTCCCTGAGAGGCTAAACAATAATGAGCACAGTATATGTAATAATCATTGCTCAGTTTTATTACTGAATTTACTTTTCCGTGAAGTACATCTGCGTCAGCAGCATCACAGGAATCTGAATCGACGGCGGTTGAAGCAAAGTCTTTAATTGACAGAAAAGGCATCGAAATCGCAAAGACCGTGACGATAATCTTTCTCATATAATGAAAAAATATGTCAAAGTTCCCATTCTAAGGTGTTGTAAACGCCAATTACAAAAATTAAATTTCTAAAAAAATATACCAACCCACAGTAGTAGCTCAAGCGGGATATACATATTAACAAGTCATCACAGATTTCTACCCATCAGTTTTTGGTATATTTTAGGTAATAATGTTTATCTCTACTAATATAGCAGTAAACCAAGCCTGTAGTACAGATCACTAGCCGGGCATCACTAACACTATTAACATACAAAACCAAGAACAACAAGTCTCTAAACCAAACCAATCGGCCAATTGGAAGACATTTAGGGGAAAAAATTATATTGAGAGGAATACTTACGCCTGGGCCATTTAATAGGGAACTTAGTACTCAAAGAAAAAAATTATTCGAGAAACAATTCTGAAACACATAATAAATGCAACACACTAGCTAGACGGGTAATTTCCAGAACCGAATACAGAACAGAACAAAAAAAAAAAAAAAAAAAAAAAAAAAAAAAAAAAAAAAAAAAAAAAAAAAAAAAAAAAAAAAAAAAAAAAAAAAAAAAAAAAAAAAAAAGAACTATCGCAAAGAGCTACATTGGTGAAAATAAAACCAAACCACAGAATAAATAATGCTAATACTACTTATTTATTCTGTGGCCAAACCCAACCAAAAAAAAAATGGACAAACAAAATTATATATTCAAGAACAAGATTAAGAAACATAAACACAAGTAGCGAGAAAAAAAATTAACAGCACACAAGAGCCCCATGCTACCGTAGAGTAAGGTTACTTTGAACCTCCATGGGTAAGTTCAGACCACCAGATTAATTTGATTCTTTGTGATGATACCAAGACACCCGCCATTCTAAAATAAATTGTACTTATCAAACCTCTTAATGTTATAGTTTTCAGACATATTAGATTTTGTAAATCTTAATTTAAAGAAACAGCCAGGATAAATAAGCTCAGCCAACGACAACAATGTATGCATGTCATTCGCTGATGTATCAGCCATTCACAGATGAATCACTTATTCAGACCGAGCAAGGGAGAGCAACTCCAGGCTATATAAACAGAATACTTTGACAACATAGCAACAAAAGACTTTAACCTACTAAATGGAAGCCTTTAACCAACACAATGGTGACAACAGGAAGGCTTGTAGGTATGGAGCTACCAAAAGAACGCATCGTGGAAATTTCACTGAAAGTTACAGCTACTGTCTGATAAAATAAACGAAATCAAGCAGTACGAGGAGGAACTTCAGTGCAGCAAAGTCGGCGGCTGCGTCAGCAGGGGCAGAGTCGGCGGCTGCGTCAGAGGAGGCAGTGTCGGCGGCTGCGTCAGCGGAGGCAGAGTAGGCGGCTGCGTCAGCGGAGGCAGAGTCGGCGGCTGCATCAGCGACACAGAGTACTCGACATCGGAAGCAGTGTCGGCGGTAGAGTCATCGTCGACAGCGGAGACTAGACGGCGGCTGCGTCAGAGGAGGCAGTGTCGGCGGCTGCGTCAGAGGAGGCAGAGTCGGCGGCTGCGTCAGCGGAGGCAGAGTCGGCGGCTGCGTCAGCGGAATCAGAGTTGGCAGCTGCGTTAACGGGGACAGAGTACTCGGCAGCAGAGGCAGTGTCGGCGGCAGAGTCATCGTAGACAGTGGAGACATGTCGGCGGCTGTGTCAACGGAGGTAGAGTCCTCTTCTGCGACATTGGAAGCTGCGTCAGCGGGGGCAGAGTCGGCGGCTGCGTCAGCGGAGGCAAAGTCGGCGGCTGCGTCAGCAGAGGCAGAGTCGGCGGTTGCGTCGGCGGGGGCAGAGTCGGCGGCTGCGTCAGCGGAGGCAGAGTCGGCGGCTGCGTCAGCGGGGGCAGAGTAGGC
>PNEQ01100548.1:0-15406 GCA_003012365.1 Medauroidea extradentata | reverse complement strand
TCTCCCCCCCCCCTACATCACAAAATCCTTGGTCCATGCTGGTCTAGCTGATGGCCTCTGTGGCCTGCCACTTTCCTTGTATGGAGTATTCTGTCCCTGCAACTTTGGTGATAGGTCGAACCCCTTGAACCCTGTCTCTTCATCAAATCCTGGTTGCTGCTCTGGTGTACTTCTGTCCGCCAGCTGACTTGGAGCTCCTAGTTGGTTCTGCTCACATACGATTGGTTCTGGAGAATCACTGGCTGCTAAAGCGGCTGCGTCACTACCTGGAGGATGGTGGGGGGATCGACGACTTCTGAACTTGATGGATGCCTCCGACGAAGCTGGTCAACATGTCTTCGTAATCTAGCCCCTTCATTTGTCACAACTATATATGATAGTGGTCTGGTTACCTCCATGACAATTGCTGCCAACCACTTTGGTCCTCGCCCCATGTTTTGGGCATATACTAGGTCCTGAGGCCTAAACTGCCGAGGTATTGCCTGTATGCTCTGGCTCTCCTGCTTATCAGACATCTCCTGGGTAAAATCTGGATGGACTCTGTCCAAACATGTCCTCAGGCGCCGTCCAATTAGCAACTCTGCAGGGCTGCACCCTGTTGTCGTACTAGGAGTCACATGCTGAGTAAGAAGCAACCTGGCTACCTTCTGGGCTAAATCACTTCCTTCCATTCGTTTGAGAGTTTCCTTTGCAGATTGTACAATTCTCTCCACTTGCCCATTAGAAGACGGGTGGTATGGAGCTACTGTGGTTAGTCGAATACCGTTTATCGATGCAAAAGTCTTAAAAGCTGCTGAAGTAAATGCAGTGCCATTGACGCTGACAATTACAACAGGTAGACCATGAGTGGCAAATAAGGCACGCAATGCCTTGATAACACTCCGTGAATCTGTGGATGTCACCGGTATGACCTCAAGCCATTTTGAATAAGAGTCAACGAAGACAAAGAATACTTGACCTTGCACAGGGCCTGCAAAATCCAAGTGAAGGCGTGACCATGGCTGTTTTGTAGTTTCCCATGGGTGGGTTGGCGCCTTCATAGGGGAGTGGCGAGATGCTTGACAGGTCTCGCACTGTTGCACAACTCCTTCCACATCAGCATCAATACCAGGCCACCAGACATAACTGCGGGCCAGAGCCTTCGTGCAGACTATCCCCTGGTGGCCCGCATGCAATGTCCTCAAAATGTAGTCTCTGCCTTCAGCTGGGACCACCACTCGAGTACCCCACAAAAGACAACCCCGGTGAATGGTCAGCTCATTCTGTCTTCGCAGAAATGGTATGTATTTCTCACCCTGTGGCCCATTCGGCCATCCTCTCCATACCCACGAGCAAACTCGTGACAATACTGGATCTGATTTTGTCAGTTCCGCAATTTGCTGGGCTGTCAGCGGTGGCGTATCTAATGTTTCAAGGAAAAGGACTTCCATTGGAGCAGGAACCTCTACATCATGTGTGGCCCTTGGAAGGCGGCTAAGCCCATCTGCGTTTGCAATACTGCGACCTGGCTTGTATCGCAGCACAAAATCATATCCACTAAGCATGTAGCTCCACCGTAGCATCCGTGGAGAGATGATGTTGGGAGTGACATTGTCAGTGGTGAACAAACCTATAAGGGGCTTATGGTCCGTGCGAATTTCAACTGTCTGCCATAGAGAAAATTGTGGAATTTTTTTACTCCAGCAATAATACTAAGTGCTTCTTTGTCTAAGTGTGCATAATTTCTTTCTGTGGAGGTCATGGTTCGTGAGTAGAATGAGATACGGACTTCTTCACCCTTTCTATTTGTCTGACTTAAGACAGCTCCAACACCGAATTGAGATGCATCGCATGTCAGGATCAGGGGTAAGTCTGGGTCATAATGTGCTAGCAGCGTGTCTGATGACAGAAGATGTTTGGTGGCTGCAAAAGCTGTGTCATGCTGTTCTGTCCACTCCCACTTAACAGATCTTCGCAAAAGACTGTGCAAAGGCTCTGCCACATCTGCCTTGTCCCTCAAAAAGGAGTGATAGAAATTAAGCAGGCCCAGGTACGTATGCCTGCAATTCATCCCTGTTAGTGGGTGTTGCTGCATCATGAATAGCGCTGACCTTGTCTGGTGTCGGTCGGATGCCATTCTTGTCCACTACGTAACCCAGGAACGTCACCTCTGTAACTCCAAACTTGCATTTCTCTTGCTTCACGTGAATGCCAGCATCCCGGAAACTAAGCAAGACTTGCCGAACCTTGTTTCGTAGGTCCTCAGCTGATGTCTCCCTCACCAACACATCATCAAAATATGGGACAAACCCATCTAATCCAGCTAGCAATTCTTCCATAAACTGCTGCAAAATTCCTGGTGCAACACACACACCAAATTGTAACCTATTCACCTGAAATGCTCCTTTGTGGGTGACTATAGTCTGGGCCCTTGCAGCTTCATCGTCAACAATGAGTTGTTGAAAAGCTTGAGCCAGGTCAATCTTGACGAAGATAGTGCCGCCATTCAACTTGTTTAGCAGTTGGCTCACAGGTGGAACAGGGTAAAGGTCGTGTTTCAATGCCTTATTCAGGGTGCCTTTGTAATCACCACAAATCCTAACCTCTCCACTTTGCTTGAGTACGACGACAATTGGTGTTGCCCACTCTGCATGTCGAACTTGTGTATACACCCCTTGTGTAACTAAACACTCTATTTCCCTTTCCACTTTTGGTAGGAGTGCAAAAGAAACAGGTCTAGGTGTTAGTCGCAGCGGTTTGACTGCTGGGTCCAACTGGAAATGGACAGGTGGGCCAGTGTACCTTCCAAGTTCTCCGCTAAACACATCTGGGAAATCCTTTATGACATCATTGCAAACTTCACTTACGGTTAAGACTCCCTTACCTCTATCCCTAATGCAGTCATCCAGTTCCTGCCTAATAGAGATCACCTTTGACCTTTACTGATAATTAAGGGAAGGGTACAGTGCTGTGTGCCATACTGCACTCTGACATCACAAGAACCAAGAGTCTCAATTACATTTTTGCTGTAGTCTTGCAGCACACACAATGGTCTAGTCAGTTTGGGAGGCAGATGAGGAAAAATTTCATGAAACGTAGACTCGTCTATAATAGACAGTCCTGCCCCCGTGTCCACTTCCATTTTGACTGCATGGTTATTTATTTCTACTGTGGTACATAACTCAGTTGCTCCAGGAGCCCCTACCCTCCACAAGTGGTAAACATTTGGTTCTGACACTTTTTCGTCAATCTGACTACCCTGTGCTTCCTGCACAACAGCATTTACGTTGACCTTGGACGTGGTACCTTGTGCAGCTTTCGCCCTACACATTCGTTCGATGTGCCCTGTTTTCGTACAAAAGTAACACTCAATGTTTTTAAAACGACAATCGGCCCTATTGTGCTGGCCCCCACAGCCTGAACACTGAGCGCTGGTCCTATACCGAGGTGTTCTGCCGTAGCTAACGCGATCTATCTCTTCATTTGTTGCCCGTGGATGTGAGGGCCCCTGGTATTGGCTGGAAGGTCCTTGTAGCTGGCTTACCTTATCTGCATTTACAGTTGATGCCCCTCTTATCTCCTTGGTGTTGTGATATGCAGCTTCTGCAGCAATGGCCTTTTCTTGAGCTTGTGAAAACGTCAGCGTTGTTTCCGACAATAGCCTGCGCTTCACAGCTTCATCGCTCAGCCCGCACACAAACCTATCTCTTAATGTTAGGTCTAGGCTAACCCCGAAGTTGCAGTGTTCGGCTAAGCGTCTCAGTTTGGCTACAAAATCTGCGATACTCTCACCCAGTTGCTGACTTCGCTGGTGAAATTTAAATCTTTGAAAAATTTCTGAGGGCTTCGACGCGAAATGGGTTTTTAGCAATGCCACAATTTCTTCGAAAGTTTTGGAAGCGGGATTCGCAGGTGACACAAGCGACCGCACTACAGAATACGTTTTGGGGCCACAAACACTAAAAAACACCGCACGTTTCTTCTCAGCCGAAGTGACGTCGTTTGCTTGGAAGTAAAATGCCAGACGCTCAGCATACGCATCCCAACCCTGCGGATGCGTCACGTCGAATTCTTCGATATGTCCTAGATTTGCCATGATCTTGCCGTTTCCCGAGTAGCGATTAAACTAATGCCTGAATCCCATCCTCGTCACCAGTGCTAGATGTTCAGGTTGTAATTACTGACTGATTTACACCATCATGAGACTTGGTTTTAATGCGACTACAAATACTACACTTGCTATTGATTACAATACCGCCATTTTGCCTAATATAACACTAGTCTGTTTTTGTTACCACACTGGTGCCAACAGTGCACCCCCACAACTAAAGCTAACAAAAGACACTACACAACAACAATACCTTCAAAATTTGTCATATTTATGATTCTGCAGTAGATGAGACAGAAAGTCATAAACAAATGTACCCTCCCTATATGCGAGTATTTCGTAATAAGGGGAATTATCATCAGAATTTACCCCTGTATGCTTATTATTTCACTGAATTTATTGAGATATTTAGGCGGCTTTTAATATTTAAGGTCTTAGGAGTTATTTTCTTTTTTTATTTGTATTTTAATTGTGTATAAACACCTTTATTTATATTTTTAAAAGTAGTTGTTTTGCACAGTGAGTGCGGTTTGGAGTGTGTTCGGGGACAGGGGTGCCCAGTAGCGTTCAAGTGACTTGGCCGACGTCTTTATTGCTGATTTTTCGCAAGCCTTAATTTCCCTGAGTTCTAAGGATCCCCTCCTCTGCCCAACCCACACTTTGTTTCCGCTAGTGCATGTGCCTTGGATGTCGACGATCGCGGCTAAAAAACTCATGTGTGTAAAACTCCTATCCCTGTATTGGCACCGGTAGCGACAATACATCTTCAAGGTACGTGCGCTCCTCTATTTGGGTGTCTCGGGCATAACCCCTCAAGGACAGTTGGTGGCGGCACTGTTATGTTGTGTATTTGTAATCTGTAACTTCTAGCTCGTTTCAAATTTTTGTTTGGAATCGCCTTACAAATTCTCTCCGATATATTAACTGCTTCGGGTTTAGATGTTGTTGCTCGCCATAAAATGGCACGCGTTTTCCATTTGCCTGTTTGAATTTGATGAGGCCTTGTGCTACTGTTAAAGATTTCGCTATTATGAAGATATTAAAAATATAGAATATGCAAAGTGTAACCCCCCGAGAAGTAATATCTATAATTAAATTATTAAAACCAAAATATCCCTATGGCTATGACTGAATAAATAGAGTAGTCCTGAAAAACTGTGCAGACCAAATTAGCATACCATTAAGTGTGATTTGTAACAATATGCTAGAGTCAGGAGAGTTTCCTAATGGATTAAAGGTTGCAATTATCACACCAGTTTTCAAAAAGGGAGACAAAGTTGTGCAGAGAAATATAGACCTATATCTTTATTACCAGTTTTCGCAAAAATAATGGAAAAAGTTATCCATGTAAGATTAACCAAGCACTTAGATATCAACAATATTATCTCAGTTAATCAGTTTGGGTTTAGAAAAAGATTAACGACGCGTAATGCAATTTATATATTAAGAAAAGCCATACTTAACTCCTTTAACCAAAAACATCACATATTAGGCATTTTTTGTGATCTAAAAAAAGCATTCGACTGGGTAAATCACGATTTACTATTACAAAAACTGCATAAATATGGTATAAAAGGACAATTTTTTTTCCTAATTAAATCTTACTAAAAGGAAAGATTCTAGGAAGTTGTAATTCATGATGATATAACAAATACTAGAGTACAGTCAAACATTTTATTATTAAAATATGGTGTCCCGCAGGGTATATTAGGTCAATTGCTTTTTTTTGGTTTATATAAACGACCTGCCAAACTTCCTGGGAAACGATGTAACCACAATTCTTTATGCTGATTATACTAGTGTACTGATAAAAGCAAACTCATTAATGGATCTTGAAAGAAAAACCAACTAAATTATTTCAAAGCTTCTCAATTGGTTTACATTAAATAAAATAGAAATAAATATAAATAAAACAAATTTTATTAAATTTATCACCAAAAATAATCTAAATAGGGATGTTAAATTAAAATATGATGGAGTAAATCTCGAAGGTGTTACATCAACCAGATTCTTAGGGATACATACCGACAATAAGTTGGACTGGAAAGAACATATAAAATATATTTCGAAACAGTGCCGCTTGTTTTTCACTTACTTGTCACAAATTTTATTAAAAGATACACTTAAAACTCAGTACTTCGCATACTTTCACTCCATAATTAGGTATGGAATAATGTTCTGGGGTAGTTCAACTGAGGCTAAACCAATTTTTGTTCTTCAGAAAAAAGCTATTATAATCTTATGTAAAAAAAGATTTAGAGATTCTTGTAAAAACCTATTTAAAGAAGAAAATATTCTAACACTTCCATGTACCTACTTTTATGAAATTCTATCTTATGCCATAGACAAAATAAATAGTTTTAACATAAATAGTGATATTCATAAATACTCAACAAGAATAAGAAATAATATATACGAGACATCGTTTTGCAGATGAGGAAGATGATGATGATAATAATAATAATAATAATAATAATAATAATAATAATAATAATAATAATAATAATAATAATAATAATAATAATACCTTCTTGCAGTTGGGCTTTCACCCGGTGGCAAGATCACATTCCCTACCTTTCCTCCAGACCTCTCCTGAACAAACCAACCCTGTCAACCCTCACCAGCTCCTCTCTGAGCACATTCCACTCCCTCACCGACCTCACCGTCATTGACTGCCTACCCCTCTCCATCCTCCTCCACACCCTCCGGATCTTAAGACTGTTGTTCCCTCTCCCTCCATAATCACCACTGATTAAATGGGAACCTAACATTCCCATTTGTACCACTGTCCATTTATAAGAAAGGCCCTCATGCAACCATAATAAAATTTTACAATGAATTGCCCCAAAAATATAGAACTTTATGCCATGTAAATAAAAGAGCTTTTTTGTGTGAAATGAAAAAAAATTATTGATAACAAGGGCTTTCTATTCAACAGATGAATTTTTAAATTTCAGGGGGCCGATTAAATATCACCACTTGCGTTTTGCACCAATGCAGTGCAGCGCAAGGAAATATGCTTTGCACCTGCACCTTGAGGCGTAGTTGGAATTAAATATACTCGAAAACGCAAGTTGCAAGTGGCGGAGCCTATTTTGGCTCGGCACAACTGCCACCCCTCTCAAACTTACACAAGCCAATCAGAAAATTTGTAACATCATTCTCACTGCCGCTTGGACGGCAAAAGCTGTCTGCACACCCGCGTGCTTACATGCAGATATAGCTTCCATGTAGCAGTGAACATTTTTCGCGCTAAAAGTAGGCGTATTTTAGCGGTTGAATTGGTCACAATCTGTTAGCAAGCGTTTGCCGAATCTGTTTGCATTTACAAGAAATCGCTAAAATGCAAGTGAACATAAATGGTTACCACCACGGAGTTACGAAATTGTGTACTTGCTATTGTCTTATCAGAAATAGAATTGGACTGTATAAAGGAAAATACTTCTTCACGAATACGTTTATTGGAAAATAGGCTACTTTCACTATTTTTTTACATGTACAACATAATTAATTGCAGAAATAAATTTAATTATGCACCAGTATATGATGAAAAAGTAATATTGCATCACTTTATTTTAAAATAACTTAAGTTTCGTCCATATTTCACATAAATACAGTTTGTTTTTGATAAACATCCTGTGAACAAACTCTGTAACCGTACTCCTGTCTCGGTTGCCAGAAAGGTGCAAACACCCTCAGCCTGGTTGCAGCATGTTTGCAAACACCCTTGTAAGAGCGCTAAAATGCTCTGTTCACATGTACCGCTACCAATTCAACTGCTAAAATACGCCTAGTAATGTTTTGGTTAAATTTTTCGTAACCTCAAACTGTGTAGCCTTCTAGTGATTAAACAAGTGTGTAAGAAGTATATAGGTTCATATCAAATTATGAAGGAAAATTGTTACAAAGTTTTCATTACAAGTGTATATGTCCTAGTTGTGTTTTGAAGTGTGAAAATAAATTTCCATAATGTTGTGGTTCTTTCAGTGTAGTGGAGGTTTTAAATAGTTGCTAACGGAAAATAAAGTGCCTATGATAGACGTGTGATGTGATTAGAGCAAAAATTATGTATACGTTTTATATTTGTACTGGTATTTTACTTTATTTATTTAGTCAGATTTCATTTGTACAAAAGAAAGTAATACTACAGAAAGTACAATTGAATCCCCTGAAGCAAGCTCAATATTGGGGATCTTATACAAATAAATAAGAATAATGATGGCTACATACTATAGTACACCTAATTACAAAGTAGAATGTGCAGGAAATAAATACTGACAACTTACAATTATTAAAAGACAGACAATAACTTGTTTTACATAACTTTTCTGAAAACAATTTAATGACCAATGTGATTACAGAACCAGTAGAGGAATATGTACAAAAGATTAAATCAACACTCATTGCCAATTTACTTACTATAATGAAATGTGAGGGTAGTTTAAGAATTCCATTTTAATACATCTACAGTTTGCTTGGGAAGTATTACAACATCTATATAGGCCGCCTTCCGTTATTCACTCATTTCACTGATATCACTGACAGTTCGCCAGTGTCCGTGAACAGTAAGGGAACAGCGTCAGTAATCAGCAAAATATTTTCACCGTCAGTAAATAGATAATATCGGAACATTAAATCAGAAAACATTACTGCAATGTACGTTTCCTAGCTAATGCATCTCTGGCATGTCTGTGATTTCATTCTTGCGATAAACAATCATGTTTATTTTATTCGTTGTGTAAATTGTATTTACTTTAAAAATAAAATTGGTATATTTTTAGCATATTGATACATCTAGGACGACTTACGACTGATATTGTTTTCTTCGTTTTTTCACAATGCAGCTTAAACATTATGTGTATTTAAGGTTTGGGAAGCTGTAGCCATTAATTTTAAAGCATTATCAAGATACGATTAAACCTCTAAACCTTATTTAGTCTTTGAAAACTGCACGACGAATGCTTCTGTAACCATAAACATACGTTAAATAAACATATATAATGTAATAGATACCCACTTTGGCCCTTATATCTTAAAAAAGACTCTTGTCCTACCATTAGATAAAGTCAAGTTTTGAATTTCCGCCAAAAATATTGGTTTACTGACAACACTTATGCTCTGAAGCGCCAGTAAAATCGGTAATCTCAGTAAAAGGATGTAGCCTCGCACAGGGTATCGTCTTCAACCGACCATCAGTGACTATCAGTGCCGTCAACAATATCGGAACTATAGCTGACATTACTGAAAACACTGGCCAGTGAAATCAGTGAATAACGGAAGGTGGCCATAGAAACTAAAAGAATATTCTGTGGGTACTATAATAGGAAAACAAAAAAATTAACAATAAAATAAAAACTCTGCAATCAGTACAATAAACTTACAAGACTGATACATAAGTAATTACAGATTAACATACAACTGATGACATGTTCATGTGCTTCTAAGCAGATTTCTGGCATAAATTAGTATTGTAGTAGGCCTACTCTCTCCCATTACATAAATTTGTTATACAGTTTTTTTTTTTTTTTTTTTTTTACTTTTTAAATAGTCTAGGGTTTGTAATTGACTTCAAGGAATCAGGTAAGTCATTAAAAAGCTGAAAGCCATGAAAACAACTGGCTTTCCTTCCTATTTCAGTTTTTATGCAGTGTAGGTATTTATCACCTTTATGCCTAGGGTCATAAGAGTGAATAGAAGCAACATTGACTGAATGATTTGAATGGGAATGTACAAACAATATAACATTAAATTCATAGATACATCTGATAGGGAGAATTTTTGTTGACCTATTTATTTCCTTACTTGGAGTGAAGTGTGGTACATTTAAATATACCTTATTGCCCTGTTTTGAACACGGCCGTAGAAGAACAGGTCTGGACACTCGCCTGGATATTTGACCCCCTTGTTGTTTGGCAGTAGTTCACCAAGTTAGCGAGAATATTGTGTTTTATTGGCGCTGATGTTACGGCGGTCGGACTAAACTCCGTCCACTTCCTTTCCGCTAAGATAAACAATTTATCAAAACGTATTTTTTATCAATTTTATGAAATACTTTCTTCGCTCACAAATTTAAGAAAAGGCTCCAGCTACCTTTATTTACTTTATAAATTTAACAATGGAAAAAAGTGGACGAAGTTTGAGTCCGACCGCCCGGAAAACAGCGCCAAAAAGTACGACGTTCTCGGTAACTTGACGAACTACAGCCAAACGACAAGGGGGTCAAGCAAAATACATTGTTAGATAGGCGAGTGTCCAGACCTGTTCTTCTACGACCGTGGTTTTGAACAAGTTGTAAAGGATAAAGATGTTTCTTATTTGCATAGCCACACACCGTACTTAGGCATTAAAGGTGACTGTTTATAAATGCATTGTATACTGAGCTTTTTATTTTTTCAGGCATCTTTGTTAAGTGATGTAATATTCCCACAATGGATAGAATTTTATTGAGTATTTTGTTTATGTGTACATTCCATTTTAAGTGTTCGTCTATATATATAGACCTAGGTACTTTATGGAAGTAACTCTGGTAATGGGTGTATGGTTAATTTTAAGTGTGAAATCATCTCTGTAATGTAAACGGGGAGAGCAAAAAATTATGTAGCTTGTTTTACTCGAATTAATTGGCAGTATATTTAACCTAAGATATTCACCAAGAGTGTTTAAGTCTTCTTGCATATATCCTATAAGATTATCAAGTGTAATATTGTGATTATATGACAACACAGTGTCATCTGCAAATAGAGTAGGAAAACCATATAATTTCAAATTGCTAATATCGTTCAAGTAAATGAGAAAAAGAATTGGGCCTAATACACTTCCTTGAGGAACTCCAAGTGTAGTATGTTTCAAATCACTTTTTTGACTGCCTAGTATAACCCTCTGAGTTCTGTCTGTAAAGTAACATTCATTCAGTTTCAACGGTATTCCTCGTATTCCATAGAAATCCAGTTGATCAAGTAAAATCTTGTGGTTGACCATGTCAAACGCCTTACATAGGTCAATGAAGATGGCAATGGCAATCTTGTTTTGATCTACAGCTTGTCTAATGTTGTTTATCAGAGATAGTGCAGCAGATGTTGTGTTTCTATTTTTTCGGAAACCATATTGGTTGGCATATAATAAGCCTTTATTCTCCACATATTCAATCAGTTTTTTTTTATCAGGAGCTCATAAATTGTATCAATTACACTTAAAACAGATATTGGCCTATAGTTATTCATTAACTTTGGATCACCAGCTTTAAATAAGGGTAGAAATTAGGCTCTTTTCAAAATGTTTGGGTAAATGCCTGAAACATATGAATGATTAATAGCCTCTTCCAGCATTGGTATTAGTAGGTGTTTACATTGCTTTACTAGCTTGGCAGTAATTTGATCCTGTCCTGGACTATTATTCTGCAATCCATTTATAACCACCATTATTTCCTCTTCACTTACAGGTATTAAGAAAAACGTGTCTTTTGACCAGGACAAAGTACCTATGTAGGTTGTTAATGTGATCATTTGGGTGTGATATTATAGAGGTAGATAAATGCTGTCCAATGTTTGCAAAATGCTTACAGAATTCGTTAGCTATAATAACTGGATCCACTATGGTTTCACCTGAACCGTTTTTAATTTTATCAGATATTGACTGGTTTTTGGATTTTTTGCCAAGAATGTTGTTAATGTTCTTCCATACAAGATGACGCGTGTCCAAACACGCCCCCCTTTACCCTAGTCCGTCCGCCGCACTGCCGAAGACTCCCGAGAAAACCCTCGCCACTAGCGTCAAGGAGGGTGGGAATATGTGCGCAGTTTTCCCTACAGAAATTAGTGTGTGTTAATTGCTGGAGTGTTTTCTTTTTCTCATCAAGTTTAGTCTGTTTTATGTGTTCAGTGCTTCATATTGTTGGAACATTTATGTTGGTCTTACCTCTTTAACACATCGCTACGTAGGTTAAATAAACACAACAGTGTCCTGGATGCACGTAAAAACTGTTTAATTACTGTTCTTTTAATGTTCAAGTGTTTTGTAATATGTATTTTCAAGTTCGTTGTGCGGCCATTATTGCCCCATATCGGCAACGTCATGTTCTTTGTGTATCACTCCGCCGATAAACAGTTCTGTTAGAAACACTATATATCAAAGGGACATTCATGGGAAGGCCAGTACTCTATAATAATTTGTTCGTTTTTGTTTATGATAATTTGCCTTCCCCAACAGTGTGTTAATGTCTGTAATGGAATGTCCCGCGTCGGAACTATTTCCTGGGGATCTAGTTGCGACGCGGGTCGGTCATTGAAACCAGTCTGACTCGTGGCGCGTAGGAGAGCAGACGTTTGTCACCCCGGGTCCTTCATCTTTGTTGCTGCCTCCATTCTTTAGTGTCTATAGTTTAGTATTTAATACCGGAACCTTGTTTGTTTGTTCACCGACCCGGGAGCCTCCACCCCTGTCGACTATCGCGCCCAGGGGCTTCATTTCTCTTAAGTGTTTTTCGGGCTCATTAAGCCATTTCTTCAGCTTAACCCACTGGGGGGGTTTGTGCCCCAGGACCGCTTCACTGGCAGGCCTTAAGCTTTGTTGGTTTTCTGTTCAGTATTTTCTATGGTGAGTAAACATCAGCAATCGTCACCCAGTTTTTCATTGTGTTACTCATCCAGTTACCTAAGTTAAATACCCTAAACTGTGTCGGGGCGTGGAGACTGGCCGTAAAACAAGCCTCCGAAGACCGTCAAGAGGGTGCCGAGTCGTCTGTCTGGTAGGTAGCCTGCCCCATTGGTCGTCGGCCCGTCGACCCTGAGGTCCACAACACTATTGTGTCGGAGGGTTTTCCCCGCGGCTACCTGCCGTACCCTTCTACCTACTATCCCTTTTCTCAGCTCTCCCTCCTAACCGGCCCAACCCCTGTTTCCCATAGTTCCCATATCCTGTCCGACACACCCACCGCGTCATTCATTTTATCCTCCACCCTCATGGACATGTCAAAGATTACTGTTACCTCTGCTTTGCTGAAATTGGTTCACATAGTATTTACTATATAAATCCCTTTTCATATAAGTTATTGTGTTATTTAATTGACTAAGTTGTTGTTTAATACAAACATTATTAGTATTTCGCTTATTTTTTTGTGAAGTTTATCACTTTCTTTGACAAGTTCTAATAAGCCTGGGGTAAGCCACGGGGACATATATTATATTTGGAATTCTTTTTAATTGTTATAAAATGGGTTGATTCAGAGATAGCATTAGATAGTACTGAGACAATATGTTCGACCTTAATATTTACATCTATATTTGTATTGAATGGAAAATTATTTAATCCAGCCTCAATACTTTTCATGAGTTCAACATGATAAGTTTTACATACCATCTTTTTTGTGTGTGTTTGAGGGTAATTTATTTTTAAGATGACAATGCATTGGTCACTAATTGCATTGTCAACTGTATGAATAGTTACATTTTCACTAGTTAAACTTTATATTATATGATCAATTATTGTATCAGAAGTATCAGTTGATCTAGTTGGTATTGAGTTTAGGACACTAAAACCATTTCCATTACATGTAATTCTATATAGAGTAGACTGTTCTAGTGTATTGATGTTGAAGTCCCCTGCAACAATGGCCTTAGTATCTTGTAAGTTCTATCTGAGAGTGAGATACATTTCGCGTGATACCACACGTAGCTGTTGAGCTCGCAAATTATTGCATTTTCCCCGTCTTTTACTATTTTCTTGCACACTCCGCATCTCATCTAGTGTGAGAGAAGTAG
Organism: Medauroidea extradentata; assembly: GCA_003012365.1. Lineage (NCBI taxonomy): Eukaryota > Metazoa > Arthropoda > Insecta > Phasmatodea > Phasmatidae > Medauroidea > Medauroidea extradentata. The sequence goes on along the minus strand of PNEQ01100548.1, from coordinate 1,564 downwards.
TGACCTAGTGACCTTTCTAGTGACCTAGTTTTGAAATTCACGTAAGTTATTTTAACTTTGTGGCATGGTATTCGTGAGTGTAGGCCTACTGCCTAGTTGGCTATACATGTGGCATTCGTCTTTCAGTAAGTTGTAAATTATCAAATCGTGATACGTTGATTATTTCTAAATAATTCATTGCTAATGTGTAGTGAATATGAGTGGCTCTCGTACAACTATACTGCAATAAATTTAATTAGGTCTAGGTGATTTAAGTTCTATGTTCACCGAGATAGGATATGATATGTGTAGACAGCAAGTCTCACGAAAGACTTAAAACTAAAACGATAGCCCTCCCGTTTTATGAAATAAAGAGAATCCAAACAGAATCACTCTTAAATATAAAGCACGTGTAATGTGGAGACAAGTTCGGCGAGACAGATGTGATGTTGAAAATCCCATCCAAGCAAGGAAAACAGAGGTTTGTTTGTTTTATTGCATCCTTATGATCTTTTCTGCACATGGACATGTCATAGAGTTAACAAAATATATAAGTAATGTCACTGTTCTAAGCAATTAGCCAAACAGGTACTTGCAAAACATATTCGGTATTTATTTACATTATCATTTGCACAAAAGTTTTAAAAAGATGTAAGCAAAGTTTTTAAGGGTACAAATAATCTCATCAACAAACCAACTCAATTTTATCGTCATGTGCCTAGGAAATATCCCTCATAATTTATTCCGGGGAAAGGATAATAAATCGTTGTCCACATTAAATTGCTTCTTTGGCAAAAAACATTTCAGTTTCGTACTTATGCTGTACTTCGGAACTATTAAAAAGCTGAAATGTGTACATGAAAACGTAAATAATTAAAGTTCATAGAACACTGGATACGGATAAAGATATCCAACTTTTATGTTAATTCACTTTCACCCAACGAAAACTGTCCAATACGCATATGCGAAGGGCGGAGATACTTGCGTCGAGCCATTTGCTAGTCGCAGATTTTCAGGCACTTTGCGCCATCACATGACCACTTGCACCTGCGTATTTATATATTGAATACCAAAACAAATTTTGTGCTTCACCTCTCAAAAGCTATATTTAATCGGCTCCCTGGAATGATTCTCGAGGTACAGAATGATATTGGCTCAGCCCCAACATTTTAGAATAAACGTGCAAAGGTTATAAATGATAATGTTATGTATTAGCTATATGGTATTTTATGAAATTTAGAAATGTGTAAGGGAAGTGTAATTGGGGAAACTCTGTTATAAGTGTTGATGTTAAAATAGATACATGTATGTGTCTGTGGTGTATGAGTGTAAGGTAGTGTAGAGCAGTGTGAAGTGATGGAACTGATATACACGAGTGTAGGGTGGACTATGACGGACGTGTCGAGAGGAGCGTGTATGTATTGTAAGCGTTGTTGTGGAATATGTATTAAAGTGAGTGGACATGGAGTTCTGTGTATTTATTGCAGACATCACAATTGGCGACGAGGATGAAAAATATGTTGTAATAATAGGGTAGTGATCATCAGTGCTACAGTGATTGCGAAATTAAACATGGATGAAGTAA